>CM046425.1:11553187-11788187 GCA_025506505.1 Flaveria sonorensis | reverse complement strand
TTGACGATTCTTAAATTTGAAAATGGAATGGATTTATTATGTTTTAGATAGTTGATAATTTAGAGAGTATAGATTAGTAGAAGTAATGAGTTAAAAGAATAGGTTTGAGTGGTATTTATTGTGTTTAAATTTAAATTTCTCTTTTATAGCTAATGGTCAAAAATGAGGAGAATGAGGTCAGTGGTTTTGGGGCTTACCGAGTTCGGGGGTGGTGTTCCCACCTGGGGTCGGGCAAGGACGAACCTAGGTTAAGGGTTGGGGGCATATATATGTTTGAGTTTAATATGTATGTAAAAATCACAAGTGCCCCTTGTAATTATGCAATCGTCAAAATTTTCTTGCGTTCGCACCCGGGGTCGGGTTTTCCCCACCCTCCCCGATGCTCATTTCGTGTGCTCTAATCTTATTAAATTTACATAAAAGGTCCTTTAATTGTAAAAGAGTTATATTTTAACATGACATCATGTCTTTACAGTTAAATTCTGAAATAGTTATTAAATTCAAATCACAATACATCATATGTCAAAAGATTTAATTTTTAACCCTGAGAATTGACAAACCTCAAGAAACAATAACTTAATTTACTCTTCTTTTAAATTCTGATTACTTTGGCCCATTCAATTCCTATCCCTTTTACACTTTTAGTTCCACTTGGAGAACCATTTCCTATAAACTAGACTCTTATGATAACCTTTAATGTTTTAAACTTCTCTTTTTACCAGACGTAGAGTTGCACAAAACGGGTTTGGGCCGGACCCGGGCCCGGGTATAAAACCGGGTTTGGGCCCAACCGGGTTTTTTGTACCCGGGTATTGGTGAACCCGGGTACGAACCCGGGTCGGGTTCAGCGAGATACAAACCCTACCCGGTATACCCGGGTAGGGTCGGGTCGGGTTCGGGTCGGGTTCGGGTCGGGTTCGGGTCGGGTATGAAACCCGGGTTCAACCGGGTTTTTTCCTTTTTTTTTTTTTTTCTTTTTTTCTTTTCTTGTGTGTGTGTCGAACAAGGGGTCGTATGTTTTTTTTTTCTTATATTTTCTTTCCTTTTTTTTCTTTTTATTTATCTTTTCCTAACCGGGTTCACTTGAATGACAAAAATTTAAACAACTTAATATATAAATATATACAAATATTAAATACTTTTTATATAAAACATTTGAATGACAAAGAAATTTAAAAAGAACATGAAAGACATATAATATTAAAACAACTTAAAAATAACAATATCGTCTAATTTTATCTACTACGAGATGCTTGATCAAATGCTAATTCTTCATCGGATATGCCAGAAGATACTCCGTCTTCTACCTCTTCATCATGTACTTTAGCTTCGAGTGTAATCTCGTCTTCGAGGCTTGTTTGGTCTTGTATATGATCCGTTGCGTCTAAGTGATCCTTTAAACAAATGCACATCTCCACTGCTTCCGGAGTTAGTCTTGTTCTTCGTAATGATATTACCCTGCCACTAAGAGAAAAAGCAGATTCCAAAGCTACCGTAGAAGCTTGGACGCTTAGTAAATCACGGGCCATAGCAGAAAGAATCGGAAATTGAGATTCTTTTCCTTTCCACCAAGCCAAAATATCGAATGTACGATAATCTTCGGTAGTCATAGTGGAAATAAAATCCGTTCCACTATATCTACCGAGCTCACTTGTTGGGGTGTTACCTCTTTGACGTTTAGCCGTCACATCCCGAACAACATTCAACATAGTCAAAACAGGGTCTTTAAACGAGGTACTAGCACTTGAGGTTGATCCGCTTGGCATGGTTATGTTTACGTTAGGCCCATATCTATTTAAATAAAAATTATAAATTGTTTTCAAACTATGATTAAAATTTTCTTTTGCCTCGTTTGAAATATCAGGGTTTTCGTCATGCATATCCAAATTGTCATTTATCTCATCTATCAAACATTCAACCCCCGCAACATTTAGAAACGGATTTAAAGCGGCGGCACACGTAAAAACGGGTGGTAAGTCCTTAAAATATTTTTTAAACTTTTCTTTCATTTGTTCTATCATTTGATTAAACATATTATTTTTATTTTGAAAATTTTTAAAATTCAAAGACATAAAATATAGTTCTTGAAGCACCGAATAACTAGTGGAATAATAAACTCCTGATAATTTTGTTGTTGAGTTTTTAAAACCTCAAGAAACTCGGATAGACGTTGAAGATTCTCCCAACCCGCATCCGGAAATGGGTCGGCTTCACCATTATCCGAAAGACTATTATGAAAAGCTTTCAAAGTGCCCTTTTGTTTTAAAGCACATTCAAACATGTGACAAGTCGAATTCCACCGAGTAGATACATCCCAATTAGGACCTAAAAATCTAGAGTGCGTATCCTTACAAAGTTGTTTATAATCTTGATATCTTCTTCTACTTTTTTGAAAAACGTCATGTAACATAAATCGAAAAGATGTAATAAGGTTATTAACATATTGCCCGGATAGTCCGTCTTGCACTACTAAATTAATAATATGTGCAACACAACGAGTATGGAAAAAATCACCGTTTGCAATCGGAAGATATTTTAATTTTAATTTTTCAACCGCGGTTGTGTTGTTAGAGGCGTTATCAAATGCAATTGAAAAAAGTTTATTTTCTAATTTAAAAGTACTTATTACATTATCTAAAAAGTAAAACAAAAATTCTCCGGTGTGTGGATGCGGAAAAAGATCAAATGCAATCGTACGTTTCATCAATTGCCATGAATTGGGATCCACCCAATGAGCGGTGACGCAAAGGTACGATTCGGGTAAACCGTGTGGAGCCGACCAAACGTCACTAGTTAAGTTTACACCGGTATTTAAATTTTCAAATAATACAATTAAATCATTTTTTGCTTGTTTCCATAATTTTAAACAATAACGTCTAAGTGTAGTACGACTTACGTGAGTGTAACGAGGTTGAAGCGTCTCTCGAATTAAGTTGGTCAACCGAGGATTGTCGAAGTGACTAAAAGGCAAAGCTTCTTGAATCACGAACTTCGCCATTCGATCTCGAACCGTATTAACATCGTAATTAAAGATTCCACCGTCTCCACCCAATTGTTTTTGTTGCGAATCCGGATTACTTTTCAACGACTTACAAAACTTCTTGCTAATGTGTTTGTTTAAAGTCGTGTTAGAATCTTTAGCAAGCAAAGCTCCACAAAACTTGCAACGAGCCTTTACAGACTCGTCACTCAACTCAACCATATCCCAATTGCACCAAACATCCATGTTACGATTGTGTGCAAGAACACGAACGACGGTTGGAGCGTTGGACGAACCTTGACCAACGGAAGATTGTGAGTGAGCCATATCAAGATTGAAGAGAGTGAAAGTGTAAAACGAGAGAGTGAACGTGTAAAGCGAGAGTAAACGAGAGTATTTTTTGCGTTTTTTGCGTATGTTTTTGCGTTTGAGACTTGGGTACTAAACCATATCAACCCACACCTATTTATACTAACTTATAAGCCTAAAAGTGACAAAAAAACGGTCACAAATCGATCCCAACGGCTATATAGCCGTTAAAAAACGGCCATTTAAAAAAAAAAAAAAAAACGGTCGAAACCGGGTACAACCCGGGTTCAACCGGTTCCGGGTCGGGTCGGGTCGGGTTCGGGTTCTAAGAAATTCTAGAAAATCATACCCGGTTACAACCCTACGGTTTTTTTTCGGGTCCAACCCGGGTATGCATATACCGGGTCGTACCCGTACCCGGTTCCGGGTCGGGTCCACCGGGTCGGGTCCGAACCCGGTTTTTATGCCCACCTCTAACCAGACGTATGAAGTTTTTTAAGTCTCATATTAAAACCCAACTCGACGAAGCCCACATGTCGAGCCCAAACCAACCCTAATATAACTCTATAAATCAACCTAATCAAATCCCAACTATTAAACCTTAAATTCTTGATTTTAAACAAACATTTAACATAAACTATAACCCAATTTAGACCTAATATTGTGCCCAATACATCCCGGTTCAAGGCCCAAAGTCACGGCCCGATTGAGGCCACAACCCCACCACAATGACCACATCTTGTTAAAAAGGTCAAATATGGAAAACCGTATAATGGGCCCATAGTGGGTTGCATCATCCACAGGCCCAACTCGTGGCCCAACCCAAAACAAAAGCAACAAACAAAGCCGAAAACATATTTTAATACAAATCACATATTCAAGTTAATCAAGACTTGATTAATAATTTTTATAAAATAGTATCGTGAAATAGTTCAAGGATTTCAAAACCCCCCAAGTGTGTCTACTACCCGACCCAAAATAGGCCCTAATGACTCGGCCCAACCGGGCTATAAACACATGGCCCGATGACGTTTAATAAATTTATTTAATCTTTCGAATAATTTGAAAGCGCTACATTATCTAATCCTAATAAAAGATTACACTTATGGACACGTGTCATCACCGTATTTCATCTCACAAAAGTTTTACCGCCTAAACTCATTTGCTCATTTAAAAAATGAAAATTATAAAAATAGTCATTTCACATGCAAAATTCATAAAATAACTAATGACCGAGTATTATTCTCCTAAAAATATTGCTTCTTTTTCTCAAACTTTTTGATTTTTTTCTCAATATTATTTTTTTTAAAATGAGAACACACTTTATAAAATTAACTACGACATGTTCAATTAAGTGGGTGGTATAATTAGAAAGTGGTGATATATTTGGAAAACGGTAATAGTTTATTTTTAAAATATATTATAGGGTTTGTTTTTTCACAAAAATAGTTTATTTAGTTTTATTTTTCTAAGTACTTGATTTTAAATTACTGTCAACTTCACATCCTTAAAACTATGATCTAGCATAATAAAAAACATATTTAAAAAGTAGTGTACTATTTATTTAAATATAAGAACATGTTTAAAAAGTAAAACATTTACCTAATTATAATAATTGATTATACTATATGTCACGTGTAGCATCATACTCTTTTTCACCTCCAAAACTAAACTATCCTAATACAAAATAAATTGAAATAAATAAATAATAATTAATAACAATAATAAAATTAGTAACATATACTATATGTGATCAAGCTTCAATTTGAAATTCAAATATATGGTCGAACCAAATTGATCCTTCTTTGGATGAAACTTTCATTTGGTTAGTTACCGGATCTCTAGCCAACTTACTATTATAAGAAGCAAAACAATTTCAAAACCATAGTAAATACCAACGTTTATACAATTTGTTAATTATGTTAAATAGCTAGAAAGAAAAGTATAGTACATCGTGAGTTTAGACCATTAGGTTATTAGATTGGATGAAATTCAAGATTTTGAATTTACTAAATTGATTAAAAAAAATCATGCAAACTGCTTGTGGTTGTTTAAATCAAATTTAGTGTTAAAGAAATTTTTATGTATTAGTTAAAATGAATTTTTAGCATTCATAGAAGTATTTTTAGATTTGTATATTCATTGTTGTTGTACATAATAAAACTAATAAGTTACATAAATTTTGTATGACTAATAATATTTTTGAAATACAAGTAAACAATTTTCTATTATACAACTCGTGTATACACGGGACTATAACCTAGTTTCTAATATTACATTTAAAAGCACAACTTGGAAATAGATTTTTAAGACGACGAGCTATACCTGGTTTAATTCGACACGACCGAAAACCTGGGTTAGCATGTATACAATTTACAAATGAATGGATTAGAAATTCTAATACTTTACGATGATAAACTTAATGAATTATTTGTAATAAATTAACGAATCATAATAGTTTCAAAGTATATTAATACATATATTATACATTAAAACCTCAAATGTCACTTAAAGCGTTTTTCGAAACATAATGAAAATGACATGAACCTAACAACAAGTTCAACTATAACACGAGAACGTTGACTTATAGTTCTCATCACACGACCTCATGTTTCACACCTAGTCACC
The DNA here is from genome assembly GCA_025506505.1 of Flaveria sonorensis. Classification (NCBI taxonomy): domain Eukaryota; kingdom Viridiplantae; phylum Streptophyta; class Magnoliopsida; order Asterales; family Asteraceae; genus Flaveria; species Flaveria sonorensis. The sequence goes on along the minus strand of CM046425.1, from coordinate 11,782,270 downwards.
AGTTATCCACCACGGCCCAGCTACTATAAACATACCTTAGTTTATGACTCAACGATCCGACAAGAATTAACGATTGAAACAACTACACGAAATACCAACTTGAAGGACAACAAGGATGCTTAGCCAACTCCAACTCAACAGGAACTAAACCATGATGTATCCCTTAATATTGTAGGTACTACTCGGTGAATATTCCGCTAAATAATTTACTGTGATAAACTGTTATTTGACAGTGAGTTTCACGTAGCTCCTCTTTTATTGTTTTTATATACTTTTGGGGAGAAACATATTAACTAACTTGCTGAATATTGCTTTCATATGTACACACTAGTCCATCCGATGATGTATTACTAGAGATTATCACAGGAAGTCCTTAACTAAACCAAACACAACCACTTAACTATCGAAGATAGCTTATAAATTAATATAAATAGTACTATCAAGGTCTGACAACCCTCATTCACCTGACTTATTGTATGCATAAATACACAATCAATAATATGAAATTATTATTTCCTAATTAAGGTTATGCTTGCAAGTACTTATGATAGGTATTTTGCGTGGGGTACTAATCAATTGTCAATTAGATTATAATTTGTGGGCTCAATATAGATACATATCAATTAACCTATGTGATACATATACATGATTACATCAATACTTCACTAACTATTGAATTCTCTTACAATTCATACTAAAGATTTTATCGAGTCTTAAAAATTTAAGAGCTCACCAACATTATGTTGATATATTTTTAACATGTTTTTCGGGAAACTAGGCATGTGTGAAACCCGTTTATTTGGCATGACACGTCTAAGGCACATAAAGAGATTATGCAGCCGGTTTTGATTTCTAGTCACGAATCAAAACTGATTTGTGGGACAGTTTAATCAAATAGAAACAGAAACAATTGTTAGGTGTATTGTTTCCTGTTCATATATTGAATTTCGACACCGAAAGGGTGTTCGAAGGGAGAAATTTAGTCACACATCAAAGACCAGATTAAAAAGAAAACATTTTTTTGTTTTGTTCCTTTTGTTGTTGTTCGAAAGTCAAAAAAAAAAAAGAACAAGACTTCTCTTGTTTTTGTTTTTTTGGTTGTTGTTTACGTGGACTATAAAGAAAGGAAAAAAACTTTATCTTGCTCCTGTTCAAATCCTGTGAAGAATATAAACCAAGTCAAGATTCTTTTGAGAAGGAATTTATAATTTCAAGTTATATACTTGATTACTTGGATATTAGTTTAATTATTCTATACCTATAGAGAGGGAAGAACTGAAATTGTTATTGATTCCTATGGAAAGTTAGATTGAACTTTCGTAATCACGTTTGGTTTTTAAAAGAAAAACCAATTAGAAATTGTTTCTATTTGAAAACTTAGCATTTTTAAAGAAAATCTAAGTTAAGATGACAGAAGAGTCATCATCAAGAATGGATAAAAACGCCATTGTAATACATAAAGAGGTTAGTTTGTTCTCCTAATTCAAATGTCCTATGTTAAAAACCACAAATTATCCTGTATGGTCTATTCATATGAAAACCATACTTAGGGCAAATGGACTATGGGAAGTGATAGAACCTAGTGATAATACGCAACCTGATGAAAAGAAAGATATGGTGGCGATTGCGTATTTATTTCAAGGACTACCTGAAGAGATGATATTACAAGTTGCAAATTGTGAAAGTGCAAAGGGGATTTGGGATGCATATAAAACAAGACATGTTGGTGTGGATCGAGTGCAGAAAGCACATCTTCAAACACTCAAAACTGAGTTTGAGATGTTGAACATGAATGAGGAAGACACTATTGATTCATTCACCGCAAAGCTCAATAGTATTGTCACGAGGGCAAGTGGTCTTGGATCAACGTTTGATCAACCAACTTTAGTACATAACCTTTTAAGTTCTGTACCGAAAAGGTTTATTCAAATTGTTGCAACTATTGAATAGTTTGTTGATCTAGAAACGACATCTTTAGATGAGATAATTGGAAGATTGAAAGCCTTTGAAGAAAGGATCAATCTAATGAATGAAGGCCCAGTAAACAATCAAGAAAAACTTTTGTTCACACGTCATGACAAGTCGAGTCATGGAAAACGTTTGAAAGATGTGGGCAAAGAAAATTTGATACATCACAAGGAAATTGGTGTGATAGAAAGTTTGCTCAAGAAAAGGAAGGAAAAGTTCCTTCATATGAGCAAAAGAAGAAAGATTACCCTAAAAGTCAAAGTCGACTGAAAAAGAATATTAAGGAAGTTGAATGTTATAACTGTCATGAGTTTGGACATTATGCAAGAGATTATCCTCAAGAAAAACAAGCACAAGAAGAGTCAAACTTGGTGCATGAAGACAAGGAATCAACTTTCTTGATGGCAGTTATTGAAGATAATGAGAAATATGAGAATACATCCTCAGATGAAAGGAAAATGATTTTTGGTTCTCGTTATCTAAATACTTTGATTATGAAGAACCAGAATGGTCTGGTTTAATCGCTGAAAGGAGTCATGTTATAAGAGAAGACCAAGAAGATAAGCGAGGTGGTGACTATGTTCAAGAAGATAGAAGATGCAAGGGGTATCAAGATACATCATCAAAGAATGTATTATCAAAAGAAAACAAGATATTCAAAGATGCTGAATCAAGTTACAAAAGGAAGAAACAAGAAGCAGTTGGTGACTTACCACTAAGAGACAAGTCTATGGAGATTCAAGATAGTGGAGTTGGACGTGTCAAAGAAAATATTCAAGAAGAATGTGTTCATGTTCAAGATAAAGTTCGTGTTGCAAATTTTGATCAAGAAATCAAGCAAAGGACGGGTAGGAAACCGAAGTTTAAAGACAAGGATATTCTACAACATGTTCGTGAATGAAGATATTAAAGATAAAGACGTTGAAGACATGGATTAAGAAATTAGGGGGGAATATGTTGGATTATAATTTCTAAATCCATGTGGTTTAAAGTTGATGGGTCAAATAAGTAAATAGTCTAAAGTGTGTTGTGTGTCTATTATGTATTTATGTAAAGTCAAAGGGTCAAGTGTGTATATAATCTAAGTTAGAAACTGTCCAACATGTATATATATGTGTGTGTGTAAACAATTGAAGAAGTCGATCATTGTGTTTATCAAATTTGAAGTTCAAGTGTGTTGATCAATTGTGATTCAATCGTGTATTCATTGAGATCTTGGGCAACAAGATGAGGGGGAGGCGAACCATATATGACCTTAAATGGTGACATCTTAGTGGAAAAGTGGACTGAAATATTGTAACTAAACTCCACCCATGCTAACCAATCAAATCATTATTCCTTTGGTTTAGCACCTATAAAACACCGCAAGTATTGTTCAAGAGTATGGTTTACCACCTCAGTTTGACTGTCCGACTAGAGATGGTAACTAAAGCTCATGCATAGTTGTGGAGGGCTTGCTAAAAAAATTAATAAAAATCTTTTCATGGACACTCACCACTAATGAAGGAATACCATGCAATTGGATGATGTGATAAACAAACTCTTGGGTGACTAAGCTGTTGTGAAAGGGTGCATTTAGGGAATAAAATAGCCTGTACCTTCATTGTATCTATTGGATTATGTACGGGTTCGGTTACGTCACGTTGCCAACCGAGCTATGACCCGTAAGAGTTACACATTGGGCAACGAATATTAAGTCCACTTATTTTAACTGGCGTTTACGAACTATATCGGGTTTAAATGATTTATAAAAGTTATAAATTATTTATAAACGTTTAAGCGTTAAACGTTATTGTTTCGGATCTCGGTTATTACATGGGTTAACATTGATCTAATCGGGCCTGGGGCCCGCGAGTAGATTAATATTAATTAATGGTTTAATTAGGTTTACAAAACCTAATATTATATATATATTTATATGTATGAACGAAAGAAGAAGAGAAGAGATATACGGCGGCGGCGGCGATACTTTGGTTTTGGTCAAAAGGACGGCTGCTGCGATTTTGGTTTAGGACAAAGTCCACGACTGCAACAAATTCAAACAATTGTTTTCAATTGTTCTTGGATTTGCACACAAAACTCACGACTGTCGCTACGCAACATTAAGACCCGAGAACCACGCGTCTTGTTGTGCGATCCCGTTCGGTTCGTTCATTCTAGCACTTAATTCGTTATTCCTCGGTGTCTCAAACGGTTAATTATTAACCACAAGTGTATTATTATTTCATCAGTAGGTTAATCACATTCTGTATTTGTATTGTTTGTAACCCAGATCCTCTCGGGTTCACTTTTGATATTTTCTTTATTACTCCACTGCGTTATATATTATTAATATGATTAATAATTACTTCAAAATTGTTTTGATAAAATAAACCTAACCAAGATACCACTGAATCCAACAGTGGTATCAGCGCCACGCTTACAACATGCAAATCAGATCCGGTCTGTTAACCGGTTATAGATCACAAACTTTATAATTGTTTAAAGTTTCTGATTTATTATTGAGGACAATTATATATTTTTTGTTACACATTTATTAACCAAAAGATTGCCCGTTTTATTTTGATTGTGTTTTAATATGTAAATCTGGCTAGACCCTGTGGTTGAATGGTTGTGATGTGATTTGTTTCTGTTAAAGTTTTTGGTTTTATGGTTTTGGCCCATTTGATGGCTCAAAGTTGTAATAGATTAGGGTTTTCTTTTATTTTGTATTTATTTTGTAAATATTATAATATTTGAAGACCCGAAGTCAAACTAGATACAAGATGAATCAAGGAGTCAGTGGGAGCCCATCAAGATAACTAGATGCACTTAGGTCCATCCATGTGTTTGTTTTGTGTTTTAACCCCGTGACCTGGTTTGATCTTGCTACTTGGCTCTAGCGAGATCAAACAATCATAGCCATTAGATTTACATATTACTTTGCTATTATGATTTTTTTATTTTATAATTGTTATAACATCCAACCTAATATCAAACTAATTAAAAATATTTTTTTACAATCAAAATAAATAACAAGTTTTAAACTTATTTTTACAACTTGTTAAAATATAAAACAAATTGTTTGTTTTGAAAGGGATAACCGGATAAGTTTTCAAATTCAAAAAATTAATTTGAATTTCAAAACTTAAAACTTGATAATTTTAAATTAAAAATTAATTATCTATTTAAAAGGATAACTAGATAAGTTTTTAAATTTAAAATTAGTTTAAATTTCAAAACTTAAACTTAATAATTTAAAATTATCAACTTAAAATCGGTTGTCTATCTCGCGACAAACCTAGTTTTAATAGGGTATTAAAATTTGGTGTCCCGAGAGATGAAAGGGTTCGTCATTTATTATCACGAATTGAATATTGTAAAATTGGCTTTTACAACGCACGTATGACTTAATTATACGTTGTGTTTGACCCTATTCGGTAACACTAAAATCAGATCCCATAGATAAAATTAGTAGTCTATGCCACCCTATTATAAGGAACACTTGGAACATTGAGCGAAACATCAGTGTTTGGAGCCACAGTACCAGACTTGATATGTAGTTTATTCTTCCAAGGTGCAAGGGTTTCGTTGACACATCCGGCCCTTCCACACGTACCTGTTTTAGGATGACTATTACTTTTCTCTCTTGTTACGTGCCACAGCTGTCTAGAGAGAAAAGTGGGCATAGATGAGGCTAAACGTATCAATGCCTTGAAAAATGTTGTCGTTGCGGCCTCATACCCGAGAGTTGTTCAATTTCCACAATTGATAAGCATTGTCAGTCTGCCTAGTCACTTACTAATGTTGCGTGCCCCAACTGCCTTTGGTAACTGACCAAGCCAGATTCTCATTCCTTATTTAAAATTACTATAAATGGGTCATTAGTTAAAATAAGGAAATAATACATCGAATATATTAATTAATTTATTTTTGCTTATTTAAACAGATGTCTTCAGAAACCAATAACTCCTTCATTCTCAAGTCTATTATTGAGAAAGAGAAACTTGACAACACTAACTTTCTCGCATGGCACCGCAATCTGAGAATTGTTCTCAAGATGGCGAAAAAACTCTATGTTTTAGATAGCGCTGTTCCCAACGAGCCTGAAAACAATACGGCTGCTGCCCGTAAAACTTAGGAAAATTTTAAGGAGGATGCTGACGAGGTAGCCTGCCTTATGCTAGCCACCATGTCCCCTGATCTCCAGAAAAACATAGAGGACATGGCTGCATTTGACATGATTGAGCAACTTAAGGGCATGTTTCAGAAACAGGCCCGACAAGAGCGCTATGATACCATGATGCAGCTTATATCCTGTAAAATGCAAGAAGGCTCGTCTGTTAGTGCCCATGTGCTTAGAATGAAAGGGTACATCGACCAAATGGCCAAACTTGGTTATCCTATGTAAGATGAAATGGCAGCAGACTTCATCTTGAACTCCCTGCCTAGTTCTTACGACCAGTTCGTAATGAACTTTAATATGAATGCACGCGTTAAGAGTGTAGCTGAACTACACGGTATGCTCAAAACTGCTGAGCAAAACATACCAGGTAAAGCCAGTCAAATGTTGATGGTTCGATCTACTGGTGTTAGGAAGCCAAACCCCAAGAAGAAAGCTTATAACAATAAGGGAAAAGGTAAAGTTGTTGCTGCCAAGTCTGCCACCAACAACAAACAGCTGGCTAAAAACAAAGCATTACCCCCCTGAGGAGCGACACTGTTTTGAATGCAATAATATGGGGCACTAGAGACGTAACTATCCTGACTATCTAGCCAAGCTGAAGGCGAAGAAGGCCAATGGTGAAGGCTCTTCTTCAGGTATTCTGATTTATGTTATTGAACTTTTCACTGTTTCCAGCAACACGTGGGTATTTGATACCGGATGTGGTTACCATATCATTAATGTCTTGCAGGAGCCTGAAAAGTGGAAGAAATTGAAACAAGGCGACATGGAGCTCATCGTTGGTGATGGGAAAAGAGTACCGGTTCTTGAAACCGGAACATATTATCTTTCTTGTCCATCTGGCCTTGTAATTACTTTAGATAATTGTTTGTTTGCTCCTGGTTTAACCAGAAACGTTATTTCAGTTTCTTTATTGTTTGAACAAGGATTCAAGTACGTTTTTAATGGTATTTTTATTTCTACCTACTTGAATGATGTCTTTTATTATGAGGCTAAACCTCGAAGTGGTATTTATGAGATTGATATTCAAACAAACAATAACATATATAATCTTACTAAGCGTATCAAATCTGGAATTAACGATATGTTTCTATGGCATTGTAGACTTGGCCACATAAGCAAGATTCATGTGAAAAGGCTTCAGTCTGAAGGGATTCTTGAATCCACAGGACATGATTCTTTTGATGAATGCGAATCTTGCTTAGCTGGAAAACTCATAAAGGATCCTTTCTCCAATGTTGGTGAACGGGCCAAGGATCTGTTAGCACTTATACATTCTGATGTATGTGGTCCTTTCAGAACCATGTCTAGAAATCATGAAAGATACTTCATTACATTTATTGACGATTATAGTCGATACTCCTATGTCTACCTTATGAAGCATAGACATGAAACCTTTGAAAAGTTCAAAGAGTTTCAGAACGAAGTAGAAAACCAACTTGGTAAAACTATCAAGGTACTTCGATCAGATCGAGGTGGTGAATACCTAAGCCAAGAGTTCACTAATAAGCTAAAGGAACGTGGAATTCTTTCACAGTTCACTCCACCCGGCACACCCTAACTTAATGGCGTGAGTGAGAGGAGAAATCGAACCCTACTTAATATGGTTCGATCAATGATGTGTAGAACTAACTTACCTCAGTCCTTTTGGAGTTATGCTCTTATGACAGCCGCCCGCCTTGTCAATCTGGCACCGACTAAGAAGGTAGACAAAACGCCATATGAGATATGGCACGGGTCTAAACCTAATTTGTCTTACCTTAAAGTATGGGGATGTGATGCTTATGTCAACAGCGAGTCTGATGACAAGCTAGATCCTCGAGGCGAAAAAGTTATTTTCGTCGGGTACTATAACAGAAGCGGATATTACTTTTACCATCCTCATACAAATATGATTTCCATCAAAAGGAAGGCACATTTCCTCGAGAAAGAGTTTCTTGATCGAGGAACTGGAAGTAATATTGTGGATCTTGAAGAAATTTGAGAACCACAAACAAATGGTGATGTAGTCGGTGCGTCTGAACAACAAGAAATTATTATTGATTCAGACATAAACGCAAGTGTTCGCAGAAGTAGCAGAACCCACAAAGAACCTGACAGATATCTTTGGAATCCAGGGGGTCCTGAGGTTTTGGTAGTAGCTGACTCTGGTGATGAACCTACTAACTACAAATCTGCTATCTCAGATCCGGAATCTGTGAAATGGCTAGATGCCATGAACGCCGAGATGCGATCCATGCGAGACAATCAAGTCTGGGACTTGGTTGAGCTACCCCCCGGTTCACGGGCAGTAGGGAGCAAGTGGCTTTTCAAGAGAAAAACCGACATCCATGGAAATGTACACACCTATAAAGCACGGCTTGTTGCAAAAGGTTTCACACAAACTCAAGGTGTTGACTACGATGAAACTTTCTCACCCGTTGCTATGATCAAATCAATCAGGATATTGCTTGCCATAGCAGCGTACTATGATTATGAGATATGACAAATGGATGTCAAAACCTCTTTTCTAAATGGACATCTCTCTGAAGATGTTTATATGGTTCAGCCTGATGGTTTTGTCGATCCACAATATCCAAATAAGGTGTGCAAACTGAATAAGTCTATTTATGGACTTAAACAGGCATCTCATAGCTGGAATCTTCATTTTGACCAGAGAATCGTGGAATTCGGTTTTGTCAAAAGTGAAGATAAGCCTTGTATTTATAGGAAGACTAGTGGGATCACTATATCATTCCTCATATTGTATGTGGATGATATACTGATCATTGGAAACAATATCCCAATGCTTAACAAAGTTGAAAATTGGTTGGGAGCTTGTTTCGTAATGAAAGATCTTGGAGAAGCTGCTTACATTTTAGGAATCAAGATCTATAGGGATAGATCTAAGCGGCTTCTAGGGCTTAGTCAAAGCACATACATAGACAAAATGATGACACGCTTTAAGATGGAAAACTCCAAGAAAGGAGGTGTTCCGATGACTAAAGGTACTGTGTTGAACAAATCTCAATCTCCTTCAACGGACATTGATATTAAGCGAATGGAAAAGGTACCATATGCTTCAGCGATTGGTTCCATCATGTATGCTATGTTGTGCACTAGACCTGACGTCTCGTATGCTTTAAGCATTACTAGCCGTTATCAGCAGAACCCTGGTTTTGCCCATTGGACTGCAGTTAAGAATATTCTGAAGTACTTGAGAAGGATTAACGACATGTTTTTAATATTTGGAGGAGTTGAAGAACAGCTCACTGTAAGATGTTACACTGATGCTAGTTTTCAAACTGACCGAGATGACTCTCTCTCACAATCTGGTTTTATATTCACACTCAATGGTGGGGCTATCTCTTGGAAAAGTTCCAAGCAAAGTGTGGTGGCAGATTCCACCACTGAATCTGAATATATTACAGCATCAGATGCTGCAAAGGAAGCTGCTTGGATGAAGAAGTTCATAGCCGATCTCGATATGGTTCCAAGTATTCAGCACCCAATCGAGATATTTTGTGATAACACAGGTGCCATTGCTCAAGCCAAAGAGCCCAGATCTCATCACAGGGCCAAGCATATTCAGAGGAAGTTTCACTACATATGGGACATAGTGAAATAGTGAGACATCATGATAAGCAAAATAGACACAGATCAAAACCAAGCAGACCCGTTTACTAAGCCCATAACTCAGGACAAGCATGATCAGCATAGGGATACGATCGGGCTTAGATTAGCTAGTGATATGTTTTGATTTAGTATTTGGATGTATGAACTTTTAACAGTTATACCTTTTAATTCACTTTCATTTACTAATTTAAGTGCAATTATGAATCTTATAACTGTGTTCGATTTTAATACGTTTAATCCATGAATATTGCATTCTAAATTATCCATAGTCGGTCAGACTTGTGTGAACAATTCTGAATTAAGACTATTCTGAATTTAGACTCAAGGAGTTGACTTCTAAATTCACAGACCTCATTATGAATGACGTTGGATGTAACTCACCACAAACCATCTTTATTATAAGATGCTTTGATACTGGTATACTCATTTAGTATCCTCTGACTTGAGATGCATACTAGAACTTCCGTTTACCAAGGGTTATTCTTTGATCACTGTCAACCGCTGTCGCGTAACTGCCAATCATGAAGGCTTTGGTTGGGAATAATTCTGAAGTTCAGTGGGAGTTGTATGTGGTCAATAAGGGATTCTGCACTCTTACATTATATTTAATAGTTATACATCGTGGCGCCCTCGTTGATTCAAACTGGTGAAGTGTGAGGCCTCACCCAAACTGACTGTGTGTTTGATTGGACCATTTTGAATCTGGATCGAGAACAATAATGATTGAGCTCCATATGCGAATTAATCTCAATGACTCAATTGATGTCTTTTACAAAAAGGATAAATGACTATGATTACCATAAGTCTATTGTCTTGTTGTAGTAAAATGTTACTAGATCAAGATGTTTTGGTTAATGACTCTCTACGTGGAATTTAACCGAATGCCATCCAAGTGGGAGCTTGTTGGATTATGTACGGGTTCGGTCACGTCACGTTGCCAACCGAGCTATGACCCGTAAGAGTTACACCTTGGGCAACGAATATTAAGTCCACTTATTTTAACTGGCGTTTACGAACTATATCGGGTTTAAATGATTTATAAAAGTTATAAATCATTTATAAACGTTTAAGTGTTAAACGTTATTGTTTCGGATCTCGGTTATTACATGGGTTAATATTGATCTAATCGGGCCTGGGGCCCGCGAGTAGATTAATATTAATTAATGGTTAATTAGGTTTAAAAAACCTAATATTATATATATATGTGTATATGTATGACCGAAAGAAGAAGAGAAGAGATATACGGCGGCGGCGGCGATACTTTGGTTTTGGTCAAAAAGGACGGCTGCTGCGATTTTGCCTTTGGCCAAAGTCTACGACAATTGTTTTCAATTGTTCTTGAATTTGCACACAAAACTCACGGCTGTCGCTACGCAACATCAAGACCCAAGAACCACGCGTCTTATTGTGCGATCCCTTTCAGTTTGTTCATTCTAGCACTTAATTCGTTGTTTCTCGGTGTCTCAAATGGTTAATTATTAACCACAAATGTATTATTATCTCATCAGTAGGTTAATCACTTTCTGTATTTGCATTGTTTGTAACCCATATCCTGTCGGGTTCACTTTTGGTATTTTCTTTATTACTCCGCTGCGTTATATATTATTAATATGATTAATAATTACTTCAAAATCGTTTTGATAAAATAAACCTAACCAAGATACCACTGAACCCAACAGTATCCACTGCCATACCATGGGATGAAATTAGATAGCGTAAATAATGTACCTATAGAACTCGAAAACAACATTTGGATGGTTTTGCATAAAGTTTATTAGCCTCCGGTAGCCCCAAAACAACACGTAAATGGTGTAAATGGTCATTAACTGTTTTATAATAAATCAATATGTCATCAAAGAATACGAGAATGAACTTACTTAAATATGGATGGAAAATATCATTATAAGACATTGGAAGGTTGCCAGAGCATGGTGAGGCCAAACGACATTATCAAAAACTCAAAATGCCCGTCATGTGTACGGAAAGCAGTCTTGTGTTTATCCTCGTGATGGACCCAAATCTAGTGGTATCCGGAATGAAGGTCTAGCTAGCTTAGAATAGATATAGGATCCCGTATAATTCATTTAACATCATTGATCATCGGAATAGGATATTTATCTTTGATGGTTGTCTTTGAGGGCTTGGAAATCCATACAAAATCACCAGGTTTCGTCTGCTTTCTTAACCAGCAATACTAGGGATGAAAACGAACTATGGCTCGTTCGAACTAAGCCATGTTGAAGGGGTTCCCTGACCTGCTTTTTGATCATTGTCTTCTGAAAATAAGTATTTTGGTAAAGACGTGCACTAACTGAACGGGCACCGGGCACGAAGGAATGTAATGGTCTTTTGAAGGTCCATAATAGAAATGCAAAAAAAGTAATAATAATAATAAATAAATAAAATAAAATAAATGTCTAGGTCCATGCAGACACGTGAGTGTAATGCATGCATGATGGTCCATATCACCAAAAAAAGTAATAATAATAATAAATAAATAAAATAAGCTAGAAATTTGCGTTTTAGTGTTTTAGTTTATCAAATATATAATTGAGTCTCATAACTCTGCTACCATGGAAACACTCAAAAACACAAGATTAAGTGTATAAAACATTTAGATCAAACTAATACATATGATTTGGTTTAAATATAAAACATTCAAACCAACATATTAACTATTTTATTTGCTTGTTTACCATTTTATTTGGAGTACAAGAATATTAGTATACAAGACCATCGAACATGACAAATCACTAGCCTCAATAGAAATAAACGGCCAACATGTAATAGTATTAGTCCAAAGTTGATGGTACAAAACATCCCAACATCGTGTTCTTGCAACCGAATGACACCACTATTTTTTATGATTGACACCATTTTTTCTTAAAACAATTATTTTCTCATTGAGCATTGGTTTAAAAAAATTATATAAGCTTTTTGTAAGTTAAAAAAGTAATTAAAAAATTACATAAAAGTTTAAAAAAATATTCTTATCTTAGTTGTGTATATAGTAGAAAACTAAAATTAAAAAACACAATCCATACTCAATTCTCATTTTTCTATTACTCAGTTATTAATTAATTTTCCCAATTGTAAAGAAACATATTAGATATCTATTGATCTATCGTTTATTGAAGTTAACATTAGATTGACCAGTTACAACCACGAGTATCAAGAGATGTTTTTATTCAATGAAACATGTAAAGACAGAATTTACATAATCAGATGGATGATTAGTATATGAATGTTGCTTGTATTTTTTTTATATTTATATGCAGTTCTTCGCAAAACTTTTCATTAATGATATGATAGATCGATTTCAAAACATGAAAACTTATAGAAAATAACTACAAAAGACATTTTATTATATTTTAGTCACATTGTTTTATTTTCTAGTGACAATATCTATTATTTGTGACCCGACCTGACTAGCTCGAAAACTATGACGTCTGGATTGTTAAAAACCATAAAATACAGACACGAAAGGAATAACTTTATGGTTCCACCGCTGCAAACGCTAAAACATATATTTATAACCAAAGTACAAATATTAAAAGACACCAAAACTTCAACAGCTGTTTTAACCGACACAAGGGTTAATCACCTGTCCCATAAACAACACAACCCCGGTCATATCTTCTCTAATTACAAACAAGAACGGGTGATCGGCCACAAAATCAACCTTATCATTGGTCATTATAAGCATTGCTGGATAACGGCTGCAGTGGCTGCTGCAGCTTCTGTACCTTCTTCATTCACCTCCACAAAAGACTTATGGTAAATGCTCGAAACGTAAAGGTTTTCACCAACAGACGAGTCAACCATTTCAGTCAGACCATCTTCTCCATCAAAAGGCAATACAAGCCCTAATTCCTTCAACATATCAGAAGCTTCAAACCCGAGTGAGATCTTAAATTTGGGTAACAAAAACTGCCCGACTTCTACTTTTTGGCGTGGAATGTGACAGTCAAAGAAGTCAGACGTTGAACCGATTTTCTCTACTAAAGATTGAAGGCCGTCTTTTGCATCAGGGAGGTAAAAGTACATTGTGAACCGACGTTTATCCTGACCTTGTAAATAGGGAAGACCCAATACTTTGAACTCGTTATATTCACACACAGCTTGTTTTCTCTTGCTGGTTATAAATGGAACTTGAACTTTGCTACCATCGAGAAGCTGAAAGTCGGATTCTTTTGTCTTTGACGGGTCAAACTTGTCACTCCATGCTCCCTTGAAGTAGACTGCATTTGCAAGAATGAGCCTGGTGGAACTGCCAACTGCACCGGCAGGAAGCACTTCTTTAATAAGGCCATTTGTATGCTTTTCGGCCCATAGATTCACTTTCTTAGATACTTCAACCGCCTTCATTAAACAATAAATAATATGTTAGCTTATTACAAAAACAGAATTTCATACCTATGATAAGAATGGGTTTAAAAACCCCATTTCGTTATAAACATGAGTTTGTGAACTCAATAACCAAATCAGATTGAAATTTATGCTTCAGAGTAAATGTATTCTAGGTGGACCTTTAGTTGGTGATAATTTCATATATATCCTTATAAATTTATGAAATATCAAATATATCCATACTAAATTTTTAGTATCATACATATCCTTACAAAACCTATCAAATATTATATGTATTCTTACAAAACATAACAAATATCATATATATATCCTTACAAAATATAACAAATCTTTCTACTCTAATAAAAGAGTGACTTGGGATGACACGTGGCAGCATCATAATCCATCTCACCAAAATTTTCTTGTCTCTCTCTCTTATTAAATAATTATGTTAATTATTTAACAAATTTTTAGATTAAAAATAGTTTTTTTTTTTTAATTAAAAAAAAGATCTTTTTATTAACGTTATTTCTAAATAAACAAATTTTTATAAATAATATTTTTTTCTAAAACATCAAACTTTTTTAAAAAATACGATATATTATAAAATTTGTGTTTTTAAAAAGTTAATTATTTAAAAATCAAAAATAATTAAATTTAGAAGTTATGATAATAAAATTTTAAAAATTGATATTTTATACGGTTTGTTCTAGAACAAAATGTTTACTTTTTTTTTAAAAAATTAAAAACAAAATTTTAAAAAATTGATATCACTGTTTTATTACTTATAGTACTTACTCATACGTAATTTCAGTCATATCATATCTTGAAATATCATTTTATATTCCATAAATTTCATTATATTAAGATTTTATTTATTCAACCCGTGAAATATACGGGTTCACTGAAGCTAGTATCATATATATCCTTACAAATCTAACCTCTAGTAATAGGACATGTATTAATACAACTTTATTGCTAAGATGTTTAAAAAGGAAATTTAATCAAGAGAACCAGAAAAACAGTTAAAAAATGTTATAAAAGTTAGTAAAAAACACTATAAAAATTAGTAAAAGATGTCATGGAAAATGCTATAATAATCGAGTCAACTAGAAAAACAATAAAGTTTTGTTGTAAAAAAGACAAAGAAAACAAAAAAAAAAAAAAAAAATACTGTAAAAAGATGAATTAAAAATAAGTAAATATGAATATTTAAAGTTTAAAAAAAAACTAAGGATAAGATGGTTATATTATGAATTATTTTTATGAAATATGCGTAATTGATATATATGATATTTTGATTATTTTACAGAATATATATGATATTTGGTTTGTTTCATAAGAACATATATGATATTTAAAATTTTATTTATATATATATATATATGATATTTGACTAGTTTTGTAAGAAGGTATATGAAGTTAATCCTAGTGGTAATCCCATAAAATTGTTGCTTGTCTAGAAAAATAGTAAATAATGATCTAACTTTAACATATGCTTCATAATTATAACTCTAACCCAATTCAAAGCATAATATTTTTTTAATGATGAACGATAAACTCCTAAAATCCTATGTTGTCAAAAGCGCCAAAGACGTGCGCCTAGGTGCCATTTTGAGGCAAGGCGAAGGGAACCATCTTTTATGAGTCCAATCGCTCTATCAAGTTTCCGGCGACATTCCGGCCAGATTCCTGCTAATTTATAAAATTCCGGTGAGTTTTCTTTCTTCACCCTTTGCGGAGGTGTTTTATGTTGAGAGTATGAAAGATAATAAAAAGAGAAAAAATATAACTTGTTGCAAAAAATGGTACATAAGTACAAAAAAATAATTGTGCATGAAAAAGACAACGTAAAACTAAAATAAAAAGTTCATATTTTTTATTTTTAAATTTGCTTATTACTAGATTATTAAGTTTTTTTTATGTTACATTTTATATATCTTATAGTATACTTTATATTTCTATGCCTATTATATGTTTGTAATTATTTGCTACTGGTGCTTTTTTTTATGGTGTGCACCTTTTTTGCGTCTTGAGCCTTGGCGACATGCGAGAACTTCACGCACCTTGAGTGTGCCTTGCGTCTAGGCGACAGGGTTGAGGTGTGATGAGGATTCCATGACTGGTTATTAAATTAATCAATTATCTTTAACCTAAGTAGTTGAAGTGAGGAGTCTAGGGCAAGCAATTATTGATATGTTTATGATATGTTTAATAAAAAGTACACTATGTAATTTTTTACATTTTTAAAAAAATTAAATTAAAAGCCTAGACTCTATCATTCTCCTTCTTGGTTTGTAAAACATATAAATGATAACTAAAGACATGATACAAAAGAGTTAAACAAATCATTTTTATTATTGATACTTGTATTAATCGCGTCATCACTAACATGTTAAATACGATAAAATATGTTTTACTAGCTCTAGGTTATGTACCCAAGAGTTCAATAAACTATGGGAGATTTTGTGTTCAAGTCGAACCTGGGAAAAAAAGGATTTCAGGTTTTTCTCAACATAATCTCAGGTTAGAAATTGACAGAGACGGGCTAATGTAGAGATTTCTTTCAGGGATATGTCAACCTGGTATCACAAAGTTCTATACTCAAATAATAAAGATTATCAGATGTGTTAGTACCCCTAATTACCGGTTAAAAAAAGATAATAAAGTAGCTGTGCAATAACTCTATGATTTGGGTATTGCAAAACTAAATCCTAGTGGTGGACCTTAGCAGATCGTGATCATTTGTTCAGTTAATCGTTCCCACCCCCAATTTTAATTCTTAAGCTCTCACAGATGAACAAAATGAGAAAAAAATTAGAAAAGACCTTGGTCTGAAAATCAATTAGAACTAACCTTGTTCTGAAAAGCAATTAGAACTAACCTTGGTCTGAAAATCAACTTGATCACAAGCAGCTTTATAAACATCGTCCACCACCTGTTTGAACGAAGGCTTAAGCGAAAGTGTCTTCTCAACCCAAACCCCGTTGGCAAAACTCAACCGAGGTCCGCCACTGGGGCTACCGTCGGCAAAGATGAGCGACACAAGCTGCGACGAAAGCGAGTGGAGGTCATCGGCTGTTTTGGCTTTGAGGAACGTGAGGAGTTGATCGAGCGTTTGACCCTTGGCACCTGCGGCGACCAAGTTGAGGACGATGTGAATCGAAAGGGGGAGAAGACGACGTTGGTGGTGGGGAATTTGTGGGAGAGGAGGTGGGCTGCGAGTGTGGTGGAGACGTGGGTTTGATTGCTGATTGACTGTTGAAGATCCATTGATCCAGAGATCTGTTGAGAGAAGATGTGAAGAGTGTTTGGGTAACGTTGTTAAGGAAGCCGGTGCTTTGACCTTGATTACCAGCGCAACGACTATTTGACAAATATTAATTATTTATGTGGTAATGGGTGGCAAATGGCACTTTGCATAACTTACGTATTAAGGTGGTTAAATTCGGATATCCGAATTTCGGATACTAGATTTTATTATCTGAATTCGAATTTGAAATTTTGGATTGACGAATTTTGGATATTTGAAATTTCGGATTCGGATATCCATTCAGATATCCGAATTCAAAAAAAATTGTATTATTTAATAAATTTTATAAAAATATAATATTTTTTATTGAAGTTTTTTCTGGATATTCGAAGTTTTTATTAAAATGTCCAAAATACTTAATTAATATTAAATATTTTTAAACTTTTATGAAAATATTTTTCGAAATATCCGAAAATTCTCAAAATCACTATCTGAATCCGAATTCGAAATTTCGGATATCCGAATTTTTGGATATCCGAATTTCGGATATTCAAATTTCGGATTTTCGGATATTTCACATTCGGTTTCGGATTCGGATATTTTTGAACACCCCTACTTACATACTTCTATTTTTTAAAGGGGTCCGATTATTAGGACACCCTTTAATTATAAATCAACAACCCCCTATCTTTGGAATTTTAATCGTTTTCAGTGTCGTCAATCTTATATGTCGTGTATAGAGCTAGATATATGAGACGCACAAAGTGTGTCAATGTATAATAGTGTGTGTCTTAATATTAGGACTATTTTTTAAATATTCACTCACATTAGAATTATTATTATATTATATTTATTAAATACTAATTACCAACTTAATATTACATTGATTGATGTATCATGAGCTTTAAAAATTATACATATCTTTTGTTTTTCTTTTTTTTTGATTTTTTATTTTAAAACCAATACTTTTACATGTTTTATAGTTTGACTTTAAAGTTTTTCACTTTCAACTTTCTTCCACTATGCATTTCATCTTTTACAAAAATTCCATTTTAATTTTGCTCTAAATTTTGAAAGTTTACACGCCCTAACGTGTGTATGTTGTTCATCGTCCTTATGCCTATTGTTTTCCCGTTCAACGGCTTCGTTGCAACGTGGGGGCCATAGATCAACTTAGCTATTGTTTTTAATGTTTTACGTTTTTACATCAACTTTATGAGCTTTTTTGATGATGTGACATTGGTGCTATTTGATACGGTTTAACGCACCCGCCGTAACACCAGGGGCTTATTAGTAGTATATACTAATTATCAATTTTGGTATGCATATCGGTTGTACATGTGCCTAAGTGGGTTGTATTCACTTTTTTTTTCTTTTTTTTCTTTAACCTTTTTATTTTAACCCGATACTTTACATATTTTACAATTTATCACCAATATTTTTTTTACTTTCAACTTTCCCCTATATTTTTTATATTTTACAAACTTTTAGTTTTATGTTTCGGTCCATATTTTACGAGTTAATACGTCGTAGCGTGCATGTCCGATTCAATGTTTTTTAATATATTTTTTTCCGGTTTAACGGCGTTGTCGCTACACATTTATCATGGGTTATAACATGTGCTTTAGTGGGTTGTACCAACCTTTTGTCTATTTTTTTAATCTTTAATTTTTTTTATTTTTAACTCGATACTTTTACATATTTTTCAATTTAGATTAACATTTTTTACTTTCAACTTTGGTCCCATATATTTTTCGTATTTTACAAATTTTTAGTTTTGCGTTTTCAAATTTTACGAGTTAACACGCCGCAGCGTGCGTGCGTGGTTCGATGCTTTTACGCTTATTTTTTCCTCGTTTGACTGTCTCATCGCAACAAGTTGGTATTAGATTGACTTATTTATTATTTTATATTTTTGTGTTTTGCTTGCATTGTTTAAATATTTATTTTTTGTTTGCTTTATTTTTTGTTTTTTATTTCTTTTTTTAAACGGGTATTTTCAATATTGGTGGTCACTAACGATGGTATGTCATTGGTGCTATTTGACATGATTTCACGCCTCTCGTTACAACACGGGGGCTTAAATATTAGTTATTAATACTATCTATTATATTGCAAACCAAATGAACAGTGTTTTACAATTTGGATTTTTTGTTGTACAACTCGCTTATATGTATTCATTTGCGATGATGGTTGCCTATTCCCCTTATTTGATTAATTTATGTCTTGATTCCATCTTTCTATGTTTGTAGGGGATTTTACCTCTGTTTACTTCTTTTGTGACTTATTAGAAATGATGGTGTTTTTGTTTACATTCCCGTCGATGGTGACGAGTGTGGGCTCGTCAGAGATCTCTGTTACTAATTGAGTTCTCTGTTGTTGGAGGGGATTATAAACGACTTTGTTTTACTATTACTTGATTATTATAATGACTCTATTGTCATTTGAACATGAAATTCATGGGTGTTTAGGGCAGTGATAGTGACCCTACCTTCATCCGAGCATAGATCTGGTTTTTGTTTTTAGTGTACGATGAATGTGGTTTCCCGACGTTATGTTTATGGGCTACGATGATGACCATACCTTCAACTGAGACTCAACCTGGTTATGATGATGATGGTTGTGATGATGAACCTGATGTCACCTAAATTGGGTTTCATTTGTTTTGTGATTGGTAATTATTCATCATGTTGCCTTTAGGACATTTGGAAATTAATGGATTATATGATGTCGATCGTTGATAGGCGATGACGACAAAAAATTAGATGTTGTGTTCATTGTTTCGGCTCGGTAAACTACTGTTTGTAGCCACAACGAGCAATCATTTTTTAGCCTTATCATTTAATTGTGTTGAATATGATTCAGAGCCTCGAAGCGCCATAGAAGTCCAACTACTTGAAATACTGATTTTAAGGGTAATGTTTTATCAGGAAAAAAGTAGAATTGCATTTGAAGTTGGATTGAATTCTCCCAAATTTTAAATTTTCATATAAAGGAATTCAAGCAAACAATTTATAGTATCTCTCTTAACCATTATTACATCCGTTGTTGCCATCATTATTGTCGTTTTAGGCTTCTGTGTATTTTCACGCTCTTTAACTACACACATGCATCACGTACTCATTTATCCCATTATATTGCACCTTTCCCCAAGAAAATGATTTAGCCACTCCTAAGTCCACATTTTAACTTTTTCCACAAATTTGGAATAGAGTTAATTACGTGAATGGTCCCTGTAGATTGTTTATAATTAGGGTTGATAAAACAAGTCTTATTGGGAAGCAAAGAAGACAGTAATAGAGGCAAAGAACATGGCTTATAGACAACGGTACGTGTGTTTGGAAACAAAAGAAAAGGAACATGATATGTATAAAATTTCCAAAGCTATGGAGCGTAGGAGGCAAGACCTAGGGGTTGTTAAGTTTATAAAAGGGCAAGGATGGACACGTTTGTTGGATCATATGAGACTGGTGCAACTAAAATAACACTTAGAATATTTTGAAGTACAATTGAAGAAGTCTTCTGAAGCTAAAGCTGCTCTTCCGAAGACAAGTTGAAGATCTTTCGAAGCTTAAGTATGAAGAACTTCCGAAGGAAAACTAAGTCTTCCGAGATTAAGTAGTTTTCCTTCCGAAGTATATGAAGAACTTCCGAAAGTAGAACCAAGTCTTCCGAAGTATATGAAGACCAAGTAATTCTCCTTCCGAAGCATTCACACTTAGAAGATTCAAGACAAAGTCTTCCGAAGAATGAAGTCACAAAGACTTCTAGAAGACTTAGAGAAGTTGATTCTTCCGAAGTATAACTGGCCTCGAAGAACTTATTCTTCCGAAGCCATTTTGCCTTCGGAGGAATCAACTATGAACCAGTGGACATAAGTATGGGCTGTCTGACATCCGCTGACAACTTTGATACACTGCATGGTGTTTTCTCACTCCCATGTAGTTGACCATACTTTAATCCACTATTCACCTTTTTCAGTTAGTACAGTTACCATACTTAGTTGGTGACAAAAGGTAAGCCATGGACCTGTCATGACTACCTAATCTAGGATATTATTTTATCTTAGATACTTTACTTCTAGCAATGTAGTATTTGCTTAGCGGTAAATTCCAGCTGGTTTTCCAAGTATAACCGGATGTAGATAGTAGTATATATAGTTTTTCATTGTAACTTAAGTAACCATGCTTGTAAGAGTCTTGTAATACTAAGTTAAGAAGTAATATATACAAGTACCTTGAAAACCATTCTTGTGTCATTAACTTATTATATTATTGTCAACATAGTTAGAGATTTCGCTTTATCAACCGAGTGAGACTTAGTGAGTTTGTGAGATACAAAACTTGTGTTGAGAGACAAACACCAATCTTGCAATTGGTATTAGAGCTTTTTAGGCTCTTGATTGTGAGATCTAACCATCCCAAATCACCCTCATTTCTTCACACATACACATTTCACTTAAATGGCTCTTAACCAAAAGTTTTCCGAGTCCGAGATGGGAACCATGACCAAGGCTCTTATCATTACCCCTGATGATTTTGGAACCTGGTGCAAACGTATTGAAGGTTTTATCAGGTATCAAGATAGCCGCATGTGGAGATCTGTCACTCATGGTCCTTACAAGCCAAAGGTGGCGGACCCGGCTGGTAATGGCGCCATGATTGAGAAAGCTGTTGAAGACTACTCTGATGAAGACTTCAAGAAGATGGAAATCGACTACAAAGCAATGACCGTGTTGCTTACTGCTATACCAAACTCCATAATGGCAGGCTTTAAGCAATGCGAGACCGCCAAAGAACTCTTTGATGCTTTGAAGCTGATGTACTCTGGTTCTACTGAATCAAATGAAAACAAGAAGGATATGCTGAAGCAGAAGTTTGAGAACTTCACTTATGTTGTTGGTGAGACCTTGAGCCAACAATACTTTAGGTATATAGACTTGATCACCTCTCTTTAGACTATAGGAGTTGTTCTTGAGAAAAGAAACATAGTCAGAAAATTCATGAGTGCACTTCCTCATGAGTGGACCTTTTACTGTGTCTTAATCAAGAGAACTGAAAATCTTAACACTCTCACCATGACTGAACTGTATGGAATCCTTGATGGATACTGTATGGAGATGGAGACTCAGAAGAGCCACCAGATGAACAGACCCTCAAATCCTGCAGTCAACAATGCTTTACATGTTGCTAAAGGATCAAGAACTCCCCAGCCTCAGTTGTACCTAAACTACCCCCAACAGCCATCATCCTCTTTTGGGCCATACATCACTTTCCCTAAGACACACATGTCTCAACAGGCTCAACACACTCCCTTCCAGAATAGTTGTGCTTTTGTTTCAGGGAGTGAGCACTCTGGAGATTTTTAAT
Source organism: Flaveria sonorensis (assembly GCA_025506505.1). Lineage (NCBI taxonomy): Eukaryota > Viridiplantae > Streptophyta > Magnoliopsida > Asterales > Asteraceae > Flaveria > Flaveria sonorensis. Next base: position 11,759,550 of record CM046425.1, on the reverse strand, counting down.
ACTGTTTTGATGATCTAGAGTGTTTCAACCCAGATGATGTTGAATATATGGACATTGTCCAGCAAATGGCTCTTTTAACCTGCAGAGCAAATAAATTCTTTAAAAGAACCGGAAGGTAGTTTCCTCAGAACCCAACTAATAGCAAATTCGGGTTTGATAAGAGCAAGGCCAAATGCTACAATTGTAACCAGCTTGGTCACTTTACTAGGGAATGTAAAGCTCCAAGATCTAATCCTGGAGCAGCTCAAGCCTCCCAACATTCTGCTACCTTAAAGGCTGCAACCAAACCCGCTGAGCCACAAACTGCTGCTGTTGCTCAAAAGTTTGACTGGAGTATTATGGTGCAAGATGTCACTCCTGCTCAAGCTCTTATGGCTGGAACTAAAGACAGCAAGGTATATGAACATCTCTGTACTCCAGCCTGTATTGCTAAGGTTAAATTTTATCAGGACTACAACATGGAAATTAGATCTGATATTGAGTCTTTAAATATCCTAAAATCTGATTTTAAGAGAGCAGAATCTGACTATAAGCTCAAAATAAAAGAGTTAGAGAAAACTATGTCCTCTTTAAAACATGAACATACCAACTATAGGACTAAAATAAAAGATCTAATATCCAAGTTGATTGAAGCTCAAGCCCAGCTAGTCATAGATGAGGCTAAAGTAGAGAAGTATGCTATTCAAGAGCACCACTTCAACATCATTATAGCATCATCCTCCCACTCCAAGGTATGCTATCAAAACAAAAGTGGGTTGGGATCCAATGAAATTGTTCCACCACACTCTCTTGTGTCAATTAGACAGCCAAGATGTGGTACTGATGAGCAAGAGGTTCCAACTGCTGACCCACTACCTAGTGAGCAGAAGAATGATGCAATAATGGAAACCACCACAGGGAAGGATAAGGTAAAAAACCTCATCCCCACAGTTGATAAATCCTTGACCACCAAAGCCAGAAAGAACCAGATCAGGGCAACAAGAAAAACTACCAAAAAGGTGGCTAAGACTAAGATGAAGACAGACCCAAGGCAAAAGGGTGTATTCATCTCAGCTGGATTTCAAGTGGCTGGAAGTTCTGATTCAGGAAAGGAGAGTAGTACCAACGCTCCTATCCAGTTGAAGGATCATAAATTAAAGGGAAAGGCTGTTGAAGAAGAGAAGAAGTGTAAGAAACAACAGCCCATATGTCCTACCAAGAATAACATTGTCACACCCTCAATTTCCACATTGCAGGGTTTTACCGCTAGGCGTGTGAACAAACTAGGATCTCAGTCTTAGTTACTCAGAACGACTCTATATGCAACATTTCAACAAATCAGAGTTTAAATCTTTGAAATATTTGCGGAAGCATTTTGCAAATAACCCAAACACAAGGTACCAAAGGTAAACTGCGCAAAATACGCGCCCAAACCAAAAGACGTAAGTAAATGCTAAATTAAAAGTAAACAATGATTGAACAGTATGCTTGACACGTGCGTGCTCCTAAGGGCAGCTGCTAGAAACAACCTGAGAAAAGCATACTAAAAGTGTCAACATGATGGTTGGTGAGTTCAAGAGTTTGTAATCAATCATAAGCAGTAGCGTAGTAAAAAAAAACATAAACAAGTGCATAGAATAGATAGCTAGTCTAATTTCATTAGTAAAGAACAATAGTGATTTCGCGATCAAAGCTAACTTTGTTTGTCTGTTTTCCTCCCACCACGACATACCAGGTCATGACGCTGTTAATCGTTTAGGAAAATATTGCACCCGTTGACTTCCGGTTACCCGGGTGGGGCTTGTCAGACCCAGTAGTACTACCCAAAATTTTCCGCTAGATTCCTTAATTAATGATCCAAAAGTGTGAGAACTTTCTATGGTATAACCCACTATGTCTTTCCAAACATATGTTATATCAGTAAAGCGTTTTAAAAACAAGTTTGCTTTCTCCCCCAAAAAGAGAATTAGTAAAACTGGGGCATTGAACTCACCTGGTGCGCAAACGAATGATTGTAAAAGCTAATGATGAGTGGAAAGACAACCCTTCAAAGGTTACCTAGAACACACAAGTACATTAGTACGTATACACAGAAAACTTAACAACCTTAATTGCTTAATAACCATATTGACCCAAGGTTTTGGAAAACAAGACTCATTTAACCAAGTTTACCCGTTTGACCCGTTGGTGACATGTCAGGTTAAATTCTTGTTTGATCAAGTACAACAATTCATCATACATGGATATCACACAAGTTATTCATGTATGCCACATTACAAACCCTTAAGTGCTATAAAGCTCATCATACATCATCCATTATCATGTATATTTCATAAGAGCCTAAATTTCCAAAGTTGTGCATCAAGCATTCATACAACCCATATAACACAATCTACCACCTTAGACATCATCAATAAACATTCTAACATGATCCTAACATCATAAACATGCTCAGTTAACAATATCCAATTATCTACATAAATAAAGTTTCCCTTTCGGGAAAGTAACACTCAAAACCAAATCTAACATCCAATTCATTCAAAAATTCATCAACTTTATACCTAATAAAGTTCATAGCAATCATCTAAATATGATAAAAATCATCAATTCATCATAGTTCATCAATCTCATGCATAAAAGTTACTCTTAATAGTAAGGTATGAACAACCACTCAATTTCAATCATAGATTCATCAATATTACACCTAATCTAGTTCATAGCATTCATAATCATCCATTTAACATCAACAATTCATCAAAACATGAATTCTCATGAATAAAAGTTTCCACTTTTGGCAATGTATGAACTAGATAACAAAATCATGGATTTCTTACACAATCTACATAGATTAACATTCATACAACATAACTAACATCATAGCATCATCAAACCAACATCAATTTCGACTTATACCATGAAAATCGAACTAGGGTTCGGCCAAAATCAAAAACCCATGAAAACCAATCAAAATCTAACCTTTAATCACGTAGAAATCAAGAATTGATGCTTGCTACACGTTGGAATGCTTGAAACTAGATCAAAATCGATGCTTGCTTGTTGTTCTTGCTCAAAATCGAAGTGTGTGTGGGTGTGGGGAGGTCGTGGCCGAAAAGGGGAGGGTAGGGGGATTAGGGTTTGATTTTTGTTAATATTTGGTAATTATCATTTTTACCATTAAACCCTCCTTAATTATATTTTATAAAAACTTAATCCTTTTAACATTTTTTGAATAATTTTAACTACAAAACATAAGTATTACTAATTAACAATAATAATCATATGTTTCAACTAGCAATAAAACACAAGAATCAAATCTAACACGTTGACACGTGACAATGTAAAATTCATAAATAATATTTAAATTCACAAATCACATAACTACAAATTAATAATCAACATTATTAATCAAGTTATTATAAGATAACCATTGTTAATTATTATTACGTCACTAATGTTCAACAGCAACTAGTGTGTGCTCATGACACGTGTATGCAAGACCTAACGGGACTAACGGAGTTTGGTAACGGAAAATTACCGGATGTCACATTATCCTCATGTTGAAAGAATTTTCGTCCCGAAAATTGCGTTACATGGTTGTGTTACATCACTGGTCTACTGCATTGGCACAAAGAAATCTAGTGAGTTTCGGATGGGTTGTAACGTTATCCCCATGTTAAAAGAAATTTTGTCCCAAAGTTTAATCAGTACCTCCGCCGGTTGACATCGTCGTTTTGAACAGATTAGGATACTTAAGCTTCATCTGATCCTCAAGTTCCCACATGAATTCCGGTCCATATTTCGAGTTCCAACGAACTTTGACTATGGGTATCTTGCTTTGCTTAAGAGTTTTGACCTCACGGTCCATCACCTCAACTGGTTCCTCAATGAACCGTAGTTGTTCATCTACTTGTACTTCCTCCAGTGGTACAACCATCGTCTCGTCCGATAAACACTTTTTCAAACTTGAGACATGAAATACATTTTGAATTCCACTCAACGAATCAGGTAGGTCTAATCGATATGCCACTGGACCTATTCTTTCCAGAATCTAAAATGGTCCAACGTATCTCGGGTTAAGCTTGCCTCTTTTACCGAATCGAATCACACCTTTCCATGGTGAGACTTTCAGTAAAACTTTGTCGCCGACCTGAAACTCCAAAGGTTTCCGTCGCTTGTCTGCATAACTTTTCTGTCGATCACGTGTTGCAGCCATACGGTTCCTTATCTGTACTATCTTCTCAGTATTCTCGTGCACCAACTCGGGGCCTGTTAGTTGACTATCACCAATTTCCGCCCAGCAAACTGGTGATCTACACTTTCGCCCATACAAAGCCTCAAATGGTGTCGCCTTAATGCTGGTGTGATAACTATTGTTGTAAGAAAATTCCACCAATGGTAGGTGAACTTCCCAGTTATTCCCGAAATCAATCACACAAGCACGTAACATGTCCTCCAATGTTTGAATAGTACGTTCGCTTTGCCCATCCGTCTGCGAATGATAAGCAGTGCTCATATCCAGACGTGTACCCAAAGATTTCTGTAACGACTGCCAGAAATGTAATGTGAAACGAGCATCACGATCAGAAATAATTGAGACCGGTACACCATGTCTCGAAACTATCTCCTTCAGATAAATTCGGGTTAACTTGTCCATTTTATCCATTTCCTTGATTGCCAAGAAGTGAGCACACTTAGTTAAACGATCTACAATAACCCATATCGTGTCACAACCAGTAGGAGTCCGGGGTAATTTAGTAATGAAATCCATAGAAATCTCTTCCACAAAGGAATCTCAGGTTGTTGTAGTAACTCAGACGGCTTTTGATATTCAACTTTAACTTTCAAACAGGTTAGGCACTTGCTCACATACGTAGCTACATCCGCCTTCATATTAGGCCACCAATAGTGCGCCTTCAAGTCATGATACATCTTGTTTGAACCAGGATGTATAGAGTACTTAGACTTGTGAGCCTCACTCATAACCAAGTCCCTTAGATTTCCATATAAAGGCACCCAGAGTCTGTCCATGAAGTAACGAATTTCATCCGCTTTCACTTCAAACTGTTTGTCCATTCCCCGTAAAGATTCAGACCCAATGTTTTCCGCTTTCAAGGCTTCTGTCTGAGCTTCTCGGATTTGTTCAGGCCAGTGAGTGCTAATCGTAAGCTGCAAAGCTCGCACTCGTCGGGGCTTAGCAGTTTCCTTCCTACTCAACGCATCTGCGACTACATTTGCCTTTCCTGGGTGATATTTGATAGCGCAATCATAATCATTCAACAATTCCATCCAGCGTCGCTGCCTCATATTCAACTCCTTCTGCTCAAAGATATGCTGAAGACTCTTATGATCGGTGTAGATAATGCACTTGGTATCATACAAGTAATGTCTCCAAATCTTCAAGGCAAAAACTACCGCACCCAGTTCCAAGTCATGAGTGGTGTAGTTCTTCTCGTGTACTTTTAGTTGTCTCGAGGCGTAGGCTATCACCTTGTCACGTTGCATCAAGACACAACCAACTCCTTGGATAGAAGCATCACAATAAACCACAAAATCATCACTTCCCTCCGGTAATGCCAATATCGATGCGCTACACAGTTTCTGTTTCAACAACTGAAATGCAGACACTTGACTATCACCCCATTTATACATTGTTCCTTTGTGAGTCAAGGCTGTGAGAGGTTGAGCAATCTTAGAGAATCCCTCAATGAATCACCGATAATATCCTCCCAATCCAAGAAATTGCCGTATCTCACTAGGCGTCTTGGGAACCGACCAATTCTTTATCGCTTCAATCTTCACAGGATCGACATGTATTCCTTTCTCGTTAATAATATGACCCAGAAATTGTACTTCACGTATCCAGAAATCAAGCTTGGAAAACTTGGCGTACAGTTGTTCCTTTTTAAGTAATTCCAAGATTAGACGTAGGTTCTCTTCATGTTCTTCCTTGGTCCTCGAATAGATCAATATGTCATCAATAAACACGATAACAAACTGATCGGGATAGGGTTTGCACACACGATTCATGATATCCATGAATACTGCTGGCGCATTTGTCAACCCAAATGGCATGATCAAGAACTCATAATGACCATAACGTGTACGGAATGCAGTCTTCGAGATGTCTTCCTCTCGGACTCTCAGTTGATGATACCCAGACCTTAAATCAATCTTAGAGTAGTAGCTTGATCCTTGAAGTTGATCAAACAAATCATCTATCCGGGGTAAAGGATATCGATTTTTCACTGTAACCTTGTTCAATTGTCTATAGTCGATGCACATTCGAAATGTGTCATCCTTTTTCTTGATGAACAGAACAGGTGCTCCCCAAGGTGATGAGCTTGGTTGAATAAACCCTTTATCCAACAGCTTCTGCAGTTGTGCCAACATTTCCTGCAGTTCGTTCGGGGCTAGCCGGTAAGGTGCTCTAGCAAACGGAGCTACTCTGGGAGTCAAATCGATCTGAAACTCAACTTGACGATGAGGTGGTAGTGTAGGAAAATCCTCTGGAAACACCTCCGGAAATGCACGAACTACCAGAATATTCTCCATCTTCTTTTCCTCCGGTTGCTTGTCAGTCACAAGGGCTAATATAGCTAAGCGACCCTTACGTAGCCACTTCTGCACTTTCATAAAGGATATGATGCCTATCACAGCACCACCTTTCTTGCCCTTAATTGAGAGAATTTCCCCATTCAGGAGAGGAATACGGATAACCTTCTCGTGGCAAATGACTTCCGCCTGCTTCTCGGAAAGCCAATCCATGCCCACGACCACATCGAAACTCCCAAGCGTAACAGGCATAAGGTCGATGTCAAAATTATGACCAGCAAGTTCTATCTCGCAACCCTTAAGGATGTGTGTCACGTGGATTTGCTTACCGTCAGCTAATTCTACCGTATATTTAGATTCCAACGAAGAAGGCATATCACTTAAGAGACTACTAAACTTAGTAGAGATAAAACTTCTATCGGCTCTAGTGACAAACAATAAAGTAGCAAAACAACTATTAACAGGGAATTTACCAGTAACAGTAGTAGGGTCATTTAGAGCCTCACCTGAACCCATGACGAAGGCTCTCCCTTTAGCTCCACTGTTGTTGCCATCGTTATTGTCACCATTGCCGTTGTTGTTGTTGTTGTTGTTGTTGTTTCCACTATTTCAGCACCATTCCTGTTCTTCTTCAACTGAGGACAATTCCTCTTATAGTGTCGTTCCTTTCCACACTCAAAGCAACCTTTTGGTGTTTCTTGGGATTGCTGAGGCTTCTTTATCAACTCACCATGGCAATCCTTTGCCGCGTGTCCGGCCTTACCATAACGCTGGCATCAAAAATTGTCACACCTGCTGGTGTGGTGATAGTTGCATCGATTACATTTGGGATACTTCCCCACGTATCCACCTTGTCCCTAAGATGAAGAAGATGAATGGTTGAAACTACGGTTGTTGTCAAACCTTCTTAGCTGCTGTTGTTGCTGATGCTGCTGAGTGTGCTGTTGTTGCTGCTGAGATTGGCTGTTTAACGAAGATCCCTTATTGCCAGAGTTATCCCACTTGCGTTTATTGTCAGGCACGCTTGCCACAGCACCCTGTTTGGGTAGCTTTCCTTGCTCTACCACTTGGTCAGTAAGCTTGTGAGCCAATCAAATAACCTACTGAATAGTAGGGAGGTTCGCAGCAGTCACCATACTCTGTATCTCTGGAACCAAGCCATGCAGATAAAGCTCAATTCCTTTGATTGGCGGGTCGATCATGCCAGGGAAAAGTGTCGCCAACTCGTGAGACCACGTAGTATAAGCCTCGATCTAAGATCCTTCCATTTTCAGTTGCCAGAACTCAGCTTCCAGCTTCTAGACTTCATTGCGAGGACAATATTCCTCCATCATCATCGCTTTTAACTCGTCCCACGATAAAGCATTTGCCATCGCCTGGCCAAGAATCTGCACCTGTGCATTCCACCATGAGTGCGCTGCACCTTCAAGTGTCCCCGTGGCGTATTTCACTTGGTCCGCCGCTGGACAGTTGCACTTGGTGAAAACCGACTCGGTTTTCTCAAACCACCACACAAGCCCTACGGCTCCTTCAACTCCACTATACGTGTGGGGCTTACAGTCCATGAATGCCTTATACGTGCATGCTGGCGGTCCTGTATTCAATGTTTTGGATTGTTTAGTCAAACCAAATGGATTAACCATCTAATAGAAGATTTAGGTTGGTGATGACTAGGGTCATCGGTTACCTCCAAATTGGGCAGGTTGAGCGCCCAATGCTGCCTGCATATGTTGATTGATTTAGGCGGTTAACTCAGCTGGGGTCATGTTTACAGCACCAGCACCACGTCCACCGGCACCACGTCCATGGCCACGTCCACGTCCTCTACCTCGACCGTCCATATTTCACTTTACATTCACAAATACAATAATGAGTAACATCCAACATATTAATCTCATTGAAGTATGGTAAATAGTAAGAAATAATGAATTTGTCACAACCATAATATTTATAACCAAAATAATAACCAAAGACAAATAAATTGTAAATGAGTCACGTAATATTCCATCAATGTCAAAATTTTCAGTTTGTCAGTTGGGCGGGAAACAACCCTTCCCACATAGGTTTCAAAAAGAAAAGAAACACTATGTAGTCCAAGTCAAATGAATGTGAAAAATCAATCCAACACATCAGATCCATCACTGTCCTCTTCCATCTCTTTTGGTTCTTCTTCAGGTTCCTTTTTAGGGTCTTCCTTGTTAGGGTCTTCCCCAGGTGCAGGGTCATCCACAATCTGAAGTGCCGCTAGTTGTGCCTCCAGCTCAGTCACTCTATCATCTGTCCCTACATTATGAAGCTCTTATGCGGACATGCGCTTAGTAAGTGCAAAAACATTACCAGCCAAGGTATGATGTCCACCAATAGACATCGAAAGTCGCTCCTAAAGTGTCTCTACCAGTAAACGCAGCTGACGCATCTCATTACGTAAGATGGAGTTCTCATTCGTAAGTCCTCTAATGCGCTGTCGCTCAGTGTCCAGTGTAGCAACCAAAGCTGCAACCGCCTGCTCAAGAGGAATACTCAGAGAAGGAAGGGTAGGTGCCGTAGAAGCAATCGTAGACCTAGTCCTAGGCCAGTAGTAGCTATAGCTAGAACACGCTCCTTGTAGACCATGCGACGTATATAAGTAGGGTAGTAACTCCAGTCCCGTGGAGCATCACGCTCAAGTAGTACAAAAGACTGATCCCAGTCTATCTCTTTAGAAGGATAAGGATGTCGGGGCCAGTTAGGTCCTCTATCAGGTATAGTAGAAGGTGGAGGTGACTCAGAACGTGTAGGCCTCTTACCCAGAGCCTATGAAGACGATGCCATGCTACGAGGTATGTGACGTGTATGCCAATGAGTATACAGTAAGGGATAAGTAACGAGTAACTAACAAACTGTGCGGTTATAGTCTAGTGTGTATGCAACCTAGTTCCCTATAACCAATGGCTCTGATACCAATCTGTCACACCCCTTAATATCCACGTGCGGGGTTTTACCGCTAGGCGTGTGAACAAACCAGGATCTCAGTCATTAGTTACTCAGAACGACTCTATATGCAACATTTAAACAAATCAGATTTTAAATCTTTGAAATATTTGCGGAAGTGTTTTGTAAATAACCCAAACACAAGGTACCAAAGGTAAACTGCGCAAAACACGCGCCCAAACCAAAATACATAAGTAAATGCTAAATTAAAAGTAAATAATGTTTGAACAAAGTATGCTACACATGCGTACTCCTAAGGGCAGCTGCTAGAAACAACCTGAGAAAAGCATAGTAAAAGTGTCAACATGATGGTTGGAGAGTTCAAGAGTTTGTAATCAATCATAAGCAGTAGCATAGTAAAAAACATAAACAAGTGCATTAAAATAGATAGCTAGTCTAATTTCATTAGTAAAGAACAATAGTGATTTCACAATCGAAGCTGACTGTGTTTGTCTATTTACCTCCCGCCACGACATACCAGGTCGTGACGCTGTTAGTCGTTTAGGACAATATTGCACCCGTTGACTTCCGGTCACCCTGGAGGGGTTGTCAGACCCAGTAGTACTACCCAAAATTTCCCGCTAGATTCCTTAATTAACGATCCGAAAGTGTGAGGACTTTCTATGGTATAACCACTATGTCTTACCAAACACATGTTATATCAGTAAAGCGTTTTAAAAACAAGTTTGCTTTCTCCCCAAAAAGAGAAGTAGTAAAAGTGGGGTATTGAACTCACCTAGTGCGCAAACGAATGATTGTAAATGCTAATGATGAGTGGATAGACAACCCTTCAAAGGTTACCTAGAACACATAATTACATAAGTACCTAAACACAGAAAACTTAACAACCCTAACCGCTTAATAACCATATTGACCCAAGGTTTTGGAAAACAAGACTCATTTGACCAAGTTGACCCGTTTGACCTGTTGGTGACATGTCAAGTTAAATTCTTGTTTGATCAAGTACAACAATTCATCAACATGGTTATCACACAAGTTATTCACGTATGCCACATTACAAACCCTTAAGTGCTATAAAGCTCATCATACATCATCCATTATCATGTATATTCTATAAGAGCCTAAATTTCCAAAGTTGTGCATCAAGCATTCATACAACCCAAATAACACAATCTACCACCTTAGACATCATCAACAAACATTCTAACATGATCCTAGCATCATAAACATGCTCAATTAATATCCAATGATCTACATAAATAAGGTTTTCCTTTCGGGAAAGTAACACCCAAAACCAAATCTAACATCCAATTCATTCAAAAATTCATCAACTTTATACCTAATCAAGTTCATAGCAATCATCTAAACATGATAAACATCATCAATTCAGCATAATTCATCAATCTCATGCATAAAAGTTACTATTAATATTAAGGTATGAACAACCACTCAATTCAATCATAGATTCATCAATATTACACCTAATCTAGTTCATAGCATTCATAATCATCCATTTAACATCAACAATTCATCAAAACATGAATTCTCATGAATAAAAGTTTCCACTTTTGGCAATGTATGAACTAGATAACAAAATCATGGATTTATTGCACAATCTACATAGATTAATATTCATACAACATAACTAACATCATAGCATCATCAAACCAACATCAATTTCGACTTATACCATGAAAATCAAACTAAGGTTCTGCCAAAATAAAAAAACCCTTGAAAACCAATCAAAATCTAACCTTTAATCACGTAGAAATCAAGAATTGATGCTTGCTACACGTTGGAATGCTTGAAACTAGATCAAAATCGATGCTTGCTTGTTGTTCTTGCTCAAAATCGAAGTGTGTGTGGGTGTGGGGAGGTCGTGGCCGAAAAGGGGAGGGTAGGGGGATTAGGGTTTGATTTTTGTTAATATTTGGTAATTAACATTTTCCATTAAACCCTCCTTAATTGTATTTTGTAAAAACTTAATCCTTTGAACATTTTTTGAATAATTTTAACTACAAAACATAAGTATTACTAATTAACAATAATAATCATATGTTTCAACTAGCAATATAACACATGAATTAAATCTAACACACTGGCACATTACAAGGTAAAATTCACAAATAATATTTAAATTCACAATTCATATAACTATAAACTAATAATCAACATTATTAATCAAGTTATTATAAGTTAACCATTGTTAATTATTATTAAGTCACCAACGTTCAATGACAACTAGTGTGTGCTCACGACACGTGTATGCAAGACCTAACGGGACTAACGGAGTTTGGTAACGAAAAATTACCGGATGTCATAAACATTGAGTGCATAATCTGTGGCCTGCATAACCACATGGCTAAAGATTGTTACTACAATCTAGCAAGCACACATTATGCAACCAATGTTAAAAAAAAAAGGAGTCAAGGATGGTTTCACATTTGGACCTTACCATATGGTCCAAGTGTTAAGGAAAGGAAAGCTTATTTCCGAAGCCAAGTTGCTTTCGGAAGAAACTCATTCTTCCGAAAGGAAAATAGCTTAGGAAGACAAGCCAAAGAACAAACAAAGAAACAAAAACATTTCCTTGAAACCTTCCAAGAAGAAGACTGCTTCGGAAGAAAAGGAGGTGAATACTTCTTTTAAAAAGAAAGAAGCCTCAGAAAAAAGTCATGCTGCACAAGCCTCCTCAGGCTCATCGACACAGGTCAACCATAGGATGGAATGGAAGACCAGAAAAGATGCTGCAGCCTAAACCACTTCTTCACAAACTATAATTGAGCCCCCATGCATACACTTTGGTTCAGTTATATCATCTGCATTTGAAGAACCCAAGACCAACAAGGCTTGGGTTTCCAACTATAACTAATCATTTCACCTTATATGCAGGGACATCCACATGACAAGAATGGAAATGTCTAGATTGTGGACAGTGGATGCTCCAAGCACATGACAGGGAACAGATCTCTACTACAACAATTTGAAAATTTTGATGGAGGTCCTGTTAAGTTTGGAGGTGAAGCCGGCGGATACATTTCTGGTAGAGGTAGTGTATCCAATGGTAAGTTAAACATTGACAAAGTAAACTTTGTCAAACAGCTTGAACATAATCTCTTGAGTGTTTCTCAATTCTATGATCAAAAGCACCAAACGCTTTTCACAGAACATGAGTGCATTATCCTCAAACCCGGGATGACAATTCCTCAAGAATTTGTGCTTCTTAGATCTCCCAAGAGAGGGGATATGTACAAGCTTGATATGAACAATGCTTCTCCACTGGGTGAAGTATCGTGCTTTCTTTCCAAAGCTAATGGTGATGAGTCAACTCTTTGGCATAAAAGAATGTGCCATGTTAATTTTAAAACCATAAATAAGCTGGTTAAAAATAATTTGACACATGGTGTGCCTAAAAAGGAATTTTTCTACAAAGATAACTGTGTTGCTTGCCTGAAAGAAAAGCAACACAAGGTTTCTCATAAATCCAAAGAGGTTAACTCCATTACACTTATTGCGCATAGATCTTTTTGGTCTCACAAGTATAATGAGAATTGGAAGGAAATCATATTGTCTTGTGATTGTTGATGATTTTAAAAGATTTACATGGGTATTCTTTTTTAGAACTAAAGATGAAACAACTGAAACTTTAAAATCTTTTATTCTTAAAATTGAAAATCAAAAGGATCACAAGGTAAAAATCATTAAAAGTAATCAAGGGACTAAGTTTAAGAATCAAGTTCTTGACTCATTCTGCAACTCAAAAGGGATTGCCAGTTAAAACAGTGCTCCTAAAACTCCTCAACAAAATGGTGTTGCTGAGAGGAGGAACATGACACTTATTGAGGCTGCAAGAACTATGTTAGCTGATTCAAAGCTGCCTCTGACTTTCTAGGTAGAGGCAGTCAGCACTGCATGCTATGTGCAGAACATGGTTCTTATTGTTAAGCCCTATGGAAAGACCCCTTATGAGTTATGGAACAAGAGGCCACCGTTCATTGGATTTCTTAGGTCCTTTGGCAGCAGGTATACCATAATCAACTCAAAAGACAATTTACCAAAATTTTCTAAAAAGTCGGATGATGTTATCTTTGTTGGATATTTCTCAACCTCTATTGCTTATAGAGTGTATAATATTAAAAATCAACAATTTGAGGAATCATCCAATATTATTGTTAATGAGCACACTCCTTGTGTTAGAGGGAATGGGCCTGATCATATCTTCAATCTAGAATTATTTCCAAACTATTCTAAACCATCTTGTGAGAATGTTTCAGCTGTAACAGGAACTCAAAGTGACATCTATGAAGCAAATGTTTGAGTTACCCAGACTTATTCCTAGTTCTCTAAGAGGAATTGAAGAACAAGCTCCCACTACTGGAAGTCCTGAAAGCTTTATTATATCAAGAAATCATGTAGCTCCAACAAGTTGTCAGCCAACTGAGCCTCAAAACTCATCAGTTAACAACTCTAGCATTCAACACCAAGCTGATGAAGACAGTAATCTGGAGGAACAGGAAACTGTTGATACTACTTCTCAACAGAATATCATTGATGCTGTCACACATTCATTTAATCAGTCCTCATTGAATGAGTGTGAGACATCAGCTGGCCATGGTGTTCAAAACCCTGAGCAAAACTTCTCAAACCCGGATCTATCTATGCGACAAGATGTGATTCCTAGGCTTAGGATACACAACACTCACCCAGCTGAGAACATCATTAGGGATGTCTCAGAAGGTGTAAGAACAAGAAGTCAGACCCACAATGGGAATGTCTGCTTGTACTCATGCTTTCTCTCTTAAATTGAACCAAAGAAGGTGGAAGAAGCCCTAAAGGATAACAATTGGATTGAAGCTATGTAAGAGGAGTTGCTTCAGTTCAAGAGGCAAAAGGTATGGAACTTGTGTCCATTGCCACCTGGCCAAGTCCCCATTGGCACCAAGTGGGTGTTCAGAAATAAGAAAGATGATAGAGGTTTGATCATTAAAAACAAGGCAAGACTTGTTGTTCAAGGATACACACAGGAAAAAGGCATAGATTACACTGATGTCTTTGCACCTGTTGCAAGACTTGAGGCTATGAGAATCTTCCTTGCGTTTGCAGCATCTAAGAACTTCACTGTCTATCAACTTGATGTCAAATGTGCATTTTTATATGGGGATATTGATAGACAAGTCTATATGTGTCAGCCACCTGGATTTGAAGACCCACAACACCCCAACTATGTGTGCAAACTGGATAAAGCTCTTTATGGGTTGCATCAAGCACCTAGGCTGTGGTATGAGACCCTATCTCAGTTTCTTCTTAGGAATGGCTACACCAGAGACACCATAGACAAGACATTATTTATAAAGAAATCTGGGAAGGACATGCTGCTTGTTTAAGTCTATGTTGATGACATCATATTTGGTTCCTCAAATGACCAAATATGCAAAGACTTTGAAAGCATCATGAGGAAGAAGTTTGAGATGAGTTCAATGGGAAAGATGGATTTCTTCCTTGGAATTCAAGTGAAGCAGATGGAAGAAGGGTTCTTCATCAATCAATCTAAGTATGTCAAGGACGTCTTAGGGAGATTTGAGATGAAAGATTGTAAGCCAGCCAAGACACCTATACCCAGAAATCACAATCTTTGTCCTGATTTTGAGGGGGAGGATACTGATCAGCATCAGTACATGGCGATTATTGGATCTCTGATGTATCTCACTGCAAGTAGACCTGATATCATGTTTGCAACCTGCATCTGTGCAAGATATTAGGCTGCTCCCAAGGTGTCTCACCTAATTGCTACCAAGAGAATTCTTAGATACTTTAAAGGAGCTCCCAAACTGGGTCTTTGATATCCTAAGAATAAGGACTTCAATCTCTATGGGTACACTGACAGTGATTACGGTGGCTGCAACATCAACAAGAAATCCACATCCGAAGGATGTCAATTTCTTGGTGGAAGGATTATCTCCTGGCAATGCAAGAAGCAATCATATGTCTCAACATTAACTGCTGATGCTGAATGCTGCTACAAGCTGCTGTGCTCAACTGCTATGGATTCAGAATCAGATGTTGGACTATGGTTTCAACTTCATGCAAACTCCTATCCACATAGACAACAAAAGTGCCATTTCTATCACAGAAAATCCGATCAAGCACTCCAAGACAAAGCATATCGACATCAAGTATCATTTCATTAGAGATATTCATGAGAAAAATCTAATAAAGCTAGTCAAAGTAAATTCAAATGAACAATATGCTGACTTGTTCACCAAAGCCTTTGATGAACAAAAATTTAAGTATTTAATTATAGCTATTGGGATGATTAACATTGACTAAATCTTCTTTTTTGAAAAATCTTTTTAAAATATGTCTTGTCTATGTTGTCTAACTATAATTTAAGCCCTGTTACAAAAAGGCTTTCTTCAAAAATCTAAGTGTAAACACTTCCGAAGAGAAATTTACCCTCTGAAGAAATCTTTATCCATCTTCTGAAGGCAAATTCCTCTGCATAAATATTATCTTCCGAAGAGTTTTTAGCCTCGGAAGAACAATTGATCATATATCAAATTTACTTCCGAAGCTTACTAACTTCTATTCTTGGAAAAAGACTGTACTCTTGGAAGCAAACTTGTCATTGGGACATGGTTTGCTTTCGGAAGTAAAAATGGCTTCGGAAGACATTATTGAGAATCACAAGTGTTTTTCTCTCGGAAGCAAGTCTACCCTTTGGAAGAATATCTTTACTGTGTAACGGAAATCTTTGGGCCCCACTCTATAAAAAGTAAGATTTTATTAATGATTGTTGGAATATTTTAAATGTTTTATCCTACTGCCTCTGTCAAATCGAAACCTAAACTATCCTTTCACCTTATCGGTTTGCTTTTTAAACCCCATTTAAACTTTCCGACTCTCATTCTTTACTTTCTTTACCATAGCAAAAGCCCCAAATTACCACCATCTTCTTCACTCACTTTCAAATTCCTTCAATCCTACCATACCTCTTAACAATGGCCTTAAATCCCCAACATAATCAGGTCGCTATCCTTGATTCTTCAAAGGATGCCGACTTTGCCCCTATCATCGAATTTCTGTCCCAATCGGCATACTTCACTGCCCTCACCGTTAACCCCACCATCTACTCTAACCATATGGCCGAATTCTGGGCCAATGGTTAAGATGAAACACTAAATGGTGAAAGGGTCATCAGATCAAGGATCTGCGGACATGAGATCACCATTGCTGAATCAACCATCAGGGAGCATCTGGAGCTTCATGATAAGGGCGCCCTTACTGAATTCTTCAAATCTGAGTCGGAAGACAATTACACTCAGATGGGATATGGCGGTGATGTGCACAAGTCTACAGTCTACAAGTTTAAATTTTCCTACAATTGGAAGTTCTTGTTGCACATCGTCCTGCACTGCCTATCCAATAAATCCGGGGGATGGGATCAAATCTGATATGATTTGGGCTGCCTGCCTAGTCCACGGGTTGGTAAAGGGCCTGTGCTTCAACTATTCAAGATTTGTGCTGAACAACCTAAGAGGCAATCTCACCCGGGATCCATTCTACATGTATCCCCGGTTCATTCAGCAAATAATCAACTGTGAGCTAGACCAGGACAGATTATAATGTGCAGATGTTCTACTGGTCCATCACATGCAGCCTGGCATCTTCAAAACTTTAAAGAAGGTGTCCACCAACTTCTCTGGAAGATTCACTAATCTTCTTCCAGGTATGCACGAGCCAACGGCTCCTGGTGACATCCCTGCAAGCCCAGCAGGTGATGAACCCACACCAGACACCACCAATCAAATGCCAATCACTTCTTCCCACCCAATCAAGATTACATACACTAGACGCCCCAAACGAACCCATGATCAATCTACTCTGATTGATCAGGTCCCCTCTATTCTATCCAAAAAGGCTCGAGTGGAACTCAGGGCTCCCACTCAGCCAGAGGTCAAACCATCCTCTACCATTGACCTTAATGTCAGCATTGAGTCTCCTCAGTCTCAAGCTGATGATCCTACAACCCAAGCCTTTAGCCCTCAGGGTGAGTCTTAACACTCCCCTGAGCAGCCAAAAAGGGACACCAACATCATCGGGTCATCTGCTCTCGCAGAAGAACCCGTAGGTGCTGACCAAGGTCCCGGTTCATTATATTTAACCTCCTTATCCCTCATTGACCTATTAACCCTACCTGATGAGGACATTATGTTTCATCTGGGCCATGATGTTGATCTACCATACTAATCTCTAGATCAACTGAGCCCTAGGGAACCTCTAATGTCTAGCCCACATTAACTATACCTAACTGAGGTGAGTCAAACTGGTGTGGAGGTGACTTATGTAGGCTCAGCTGCTACTACTGAGAGTGTTTCACTAACCTCTTAGGACAGCGGTAACATAAGTGGGACTGAGTCTACGACAACCTTGCCTCTTGATGACTCTGAAAGAGACATCAGCACGTAAGGGTATCCAGGTCGCCGAGAAACCACTACTGGTGGTGATGATGAACATACCAGGTATGTTATCTCATCTTCCAATGATACTTTAAAAGAAGATGAGGGTAGCCTAAAACTCATTATTAGAGACTTGATTTCTAAAGTCTCAAACCTTGAATCAAAGGTTAAGATTTTAGAGGATGGGTCTGCCACTCAGCAACTTGAGATTGAAAATCTCAAGGCTCAACTAGCTGAGACACAGATTGAGAAGTCTGTTAGGCATGTACATACTCAGGTTTCTTTAAGTTCTTCCTCTAGCTCATCTACTTCTCAAGATGATGCTACCAAAAAGGGGGACAATGTACAAAAACAAAGACATGAGGAACCTTGCTTTGCCATCATAACAACTTCCTTTGATGTCATATCTTTTTTGTACCCCACACAGCAACACCCGACAACCACCTTCCCTTAACCAGATCCTATTACTATTCAAGTGGATCCAAAAATGCTTATAGAGCTCAACAAGTTTTTAACCATATTTTTGATAAGCTCATCCATTAAACAACCTTCCCCTGATGTAGCCATTGCATATGTTGGAGCTGAGGAGCTTCAAAGGCTGAGTGAATCACCTACCTCTGAAAAGGAAGTTAGTCAACCTAAGGTTTCTGTTGAGCCCGAGATTAACTTCGAAGGGGATACACAGACCCATAGCCCAGCAACCAATTTGGAAGGGACAGGTAGTGCAGTTCTAATTACTTCTGAAGTAGAAATCCAAGCTACGGAAGGAATAATTTAACTATCTTCCTCGTCCAATGATCTGTTCATCACAGAGGCCATTCTTGACCTAGCCTTTGAGGTAAACAATAAGGACTTCCTTACAACCCCTCTCTCCCAAACACCACAAGTCCAACCCCACTCTCCCCAACCTGAATCTTGTAATCCTGAGTCTCCAAAGGCTGAATCTTCATCTGATCCTAATAGGAAGATGAAGTTCACTACTAAGGAGCATCTAGAGGAGGAAAGGTTGGAAAAGCTTAAGAACAAGGGAATAATTGATACTGGGAAGCTATTGGCTGCAAGCAGCAAAGCAGCAGTAGCCGTTCAAGAAAGTATCAACAAAAAAAGGAGAGTGGAGGTTATTGACAGGCTCATCAGCCTAGGGGTAGTCAATGAAGATATCCTTCTACTCCCACTTGATGAGCTCGTAAAGCTGGAGAAGGCAACCTTGCTACAAAAAGAAAAGGAGGAAGCAGCAAGGTTAGCCGAAGAGGAGGAGAAGAGGAAGAGGAAGGAGGAGGCTACGAAAAGTGAGAGGAAGGAGAGAATAGCCTTTCTTTGCTCTAGAGGCTATTCTCAAGAGGAGCTGGCACCTCATGATTATGATATGATCTTGTTTCCTTTTCACAAAGAGCAAAATCAAATCAAAAAAGAGAGGAAGAGGACTACCAGGGAAATGCTAAGGGAGAAGAAGCAGGAGGAGGAAGAGGCATAACTTGCTACTGCCAAAAATGTGGGAGATAAGGAATGGATGAAAGCCTATCTCAAAGCCCATGGCTTCACCGGCAGGCAAGTCAGAGAAGACCTTGCAGCAATATGTTAGTGACATCAAGGCTGACATTCGCTTAGAAAGAAGGCAGGAGGTAAGTCAATTATCAAGTGTTCAGAAGAAGGCACCAAACAAACACCAACACCCAAACCAGCATAACCTACACCCACACCTCTTGCCTTCCCCATCAAAACTGAACCAACCACTGAGCCTTACACCCCTGAACCCATACTATCAGCCTTACCAACACCCTCACCCACTGCTTCCTAACAACCACCACCACCACCACCTATTATTAAACCCAAAACACAACCCAGAACCTAATCTTTACCTAAACCATCTTCTAAACATTCTAAGCCCCTGACCTTAGAAGAATTCAAGGAGATCAAGAGGAAGCTCATCAACTGCACAACATTGAGCGACATCTCTTATGAGGAAGAGTCAATTAAGCTGAAATACACTGATGGCTCTTCCAGTTCCCTCACAAGAGATGCATTCCTTAATCTACCTAGGGGAGCACTGGACCAAGCTCTCAAACTTCTTGCAACCAACTCAGATATTCTTACGAAAAAAGAGAAGAAGTTAAGAAGGAGACTAGTGACTCTGCTGGACACTAGGAAGGGGGATAAGCTTTCATCCAAACCCCTCAATCCTAGAAAACAAATAGTCCAGTGGAGGTTCGATGAACCTTCACACAACTTTGTTGTGGAAATAGAGAATGGTGAAGTAAGCAGGGTTGATACTTCATCTCTGCTACACTCCAGTAGATTTGACCTGGCTGAGTTAGCAGAGAAACCATTCTCCAATCCCTCCAACTCTTAGGTTGCTGCTCACATCAGAAATCATCTGACCAGTCTTCATCTGGCTGAGCTTACAAAGAAGGCCAAGACTGAAGAAGAGTTGAAAAGGAGAGCAAAGGATGATGAAGAAGGCACAAGTACAAAAGGAAAACCATTCCTTCAGATGGATGAAGGCTCAACTTCTGATCCTATAGTTAGATGGGAATATGACTACAATTCCCATCAACTAACTCTCTTCAGAGGGACGCAGCAAAGGGTGCATGTCATTCAGAAAAACAGACTTGATCTATTATCTACGAATGACTTGTACCAGCTCCTCACCACCACATCAAGGAAGAACAAGAAGACAGACAAATATCTTCTTTCCCTGGTGTTGAAGACCTTAAGGAGTAGAAGGAAGTGAAGTTTGGGTAGCATCAACCTAGGGGGAGTTTGTTGGATCATATGAGGCTGGTGCAACCAAAATAACACTTAGAATGTTTTGAAGTACAATTGAAGAAGTCTTCCAAAGCTAAAGTTGCTCTTCCGAAGACAAGTTGAAGATCTTTCAAAGCTTAAGTATGAAGAACTTCTGAAAGGAAAACTAAGTCTTCCAAGACTAAGTAGTTTTCCTTCCAAAGTATATAAAGAACTTCCAAAGGTAGAACCAAGTCTTTCGAAGTATATAAAGACCAAGTAATTCTCCTTCTGAAGCATTCACACTTAGAAGATCCAAGACAAAGTCTTCCATGCAGAAGACTTGGAAGAAGTTGATTCTTCCGAAGTATAACTGGCCTCGGAAGAACTTATTCTTTCGAAGCCAATTTGCCTTCAGAAGAATCAACTATGAACTAGTGGACAAAAGTATGGGTTTTCTGACATCCGCTGACTACTCTGATACACTACATGGTGTTTTCCCACTCCCATGTAGTTGACCATACTGTAATCCACTATTCACCTTTTTCAGTTAGTATAGTTACCATACTTAGTTGGTGACAACAGGTAAGTCATGGACCTGTCATGACTACCTAATCTAGGATATTATTTTATCTTAGATACTTTACTTCTAGCAATGTAGTATTTGCATAGTGGCAAACTCCAGCTGGTTTTCTAATTATAACCTGCTGTAGATAGTAGTATATATAGTTTATTATTGTAACTTAAGTAACCATACTTGTAAGAGTCTTGTAATACTAAGTTAAGAAGTAATATATACAAGTATCATGAAAACCATTCTTGTGTTCATTAGCTTATTATATTATTGTCAACTTATTTAGAGATTCCGCTTCATCAACCGAGTGAGACTTAGTGAGTGTGTGAGATACAAAACTTGTGTTGAGAGACAAACACCGATCCTGCAACGTTTTATTCAATGAGCAAGATATTTAGTGAAGATGACAGACCTATTTTCAAGATCTTTTTAATGGAGGTAGAGCATTCCACAAAGAAAAGGATAGCAACGATCATCGAAGACAACAATATAATAATTGTTATTATCGTCGTATAAAAAATGAAGAGGTGACGACATCACTTAGAAAAATGAGAAGGGGTCAGACATTAGGGCTAGACAACATACCGATAGAGGTATGGAGTTGTTTGGGAGAACAAGGTGTACAATGGTTGACTATTTTACTCAATCTTATTTTAAAATCTAGGAAAATGCCACATCAATGCAGGACAAGTATAGTAGTGCCCATTTATAAAAACAAAGGAGACGTCCAATGTTGCAGGAATTATAGAGGGATAAAGCTACTAGGTCATACTGTGAAACTATGGGAGAGTTATAGAGACTAGAATCAGAAGGGAGATTCCAGTGACGACAAACCAGTTTGGCTTTATGCCAGGGCGATCGACTATAAAAGCGATACACATCTTGAAGAGATCAATGGAAAAATATAAAGAGAAGAAAAAAGATTTGCATATAGTGTTCATAGATCTAGAAAAGGCATATGATAGTGTGTCGCGTAGACTTGTTTGGGATACCTTACAGACTAGAGGGCTACCTGAGAAGTATATAGATATAGTAAATGATATGCATGTGAGGACCCCAAACTACAGTTAGTGCCCCGGTCGGAGACACTCAGGCTTTCTTTATCGATGTGGGTATCCACCAAGGGTCCACGTTGAGCCCATTCTTGTGTTATAGTAGTCCTGGATGAGTTGTCAAGATCAATGCAAGGGATAGTTTCACGGTGATGCTTTTTGCAGATGATGTTGTTTTACTTGACGATACTAATGGGCACTAAATATGCGGTTAGAGGAATGGAGAGCTACGTTAGAGGACAAAGGGCTAAAGATTAGTCGCTCAAAGATTGAGTACATGTATTGTAACTTTAGTGGAGCTGGAGATCATACCGAGTCAGAGATCATCATTGAAGGACATATGGTACCGTGGAAAACCAAGTTCAAGTATCTAGGGTCATATGTGTAAGTGGATGGAGATATAAAGGCTGACGGTGCACACCGATCCAGGTAGGATGGTATAGGTGGAGGGCAGCCTTAGGGGTTCTATGTGACAGGAACTTCCCAAACAGATTAAAAGGGAAATTCTATAGAGTTGCGGTTCGTCTGACTATGTTATATGGAACAGAGTGTTAGGTAATCAAGAAAACAAAGCGCGTAAGATAGAAGTAGCAGAGATGAGGAGGCTGAGATTGATGTGTGGAAATACAAGGTTAGATCGGATAAAAAATAAGGTTTTTAGACGCAGGTTAGGAGTAGCTAGTATAACGGATAAGATTAGGAGGGGAGGCTAAGATGGGTTGGATATGTGAAGTTGAGACAAATGATAGAATCAGTTAGAGCAGTAAAGACCTTAAATGTTAAGGGGCGGAGGAGTAGAGGTAGGCCTAAATTGACTTGGGAGGAGAAGATTAGACAGGATCTGTTAGAGTGGTATCTGTCTGAGTACATAGTCCAAGATAAAAGTATGTGGAGACATAAGATTAAGGTTAAAGATGTCTATTTAAGGGTCTAGAGTTATCATATATGGATATTAGGTTGCTACCCTGCATGTTGGCCCTGATTAGTTATTGTATCTTATGTTATGTCCTGGTATTTTTTTTGTGCAAATTGGTTATGGATTGATTATTGAGCCTGGTATATTGTTGATCACATATGCGTCTATCTTTAATTTACAATGATTGCCTGATAGGTGCTATATGATGTAATACTACCAGTGGTTGCGTCTTGTATCTCCTGTATATTTGTTTTTCTTGTTCATTATTGTCTTCGCGTTCTACGAGTCGTTTAATCCTACAGTAAGCGCTAGAGCTCAGGGTCTCACCGAAAGCAGACTCTTTATCCTCTATGATAGAGTTAAGGCTTGCCTACATCTTACCCTTCCCAGACCCTATCGATAGCCCTACTATGGACGGGATATACTAGGTATAACTATGACTATGATAAAACAAGTCTTATTGTGTATAACAGGTTAGAGATGTCGCGTATAACTCACGTATCAAGCATGCAAAAGACTTGTTTCACTACCTATACATTATGTATATAACTTTTCTATATATTTTTACGAACCAAGAATGTGAAATAATGGAGTCTAGCGTTCTGATTTTAATTACTTTTAAAAATGTAAAAAAATAAGAAAAAAAATATTTTTTATTAAACAAATTTAATCTTATCATTAACAGGTTGGAAATTACCATTCCTATTATAATGCACATGTATTTACTAAAGGGTAACATTAATGATAGAACATTCGGATGGTCGTTTTCTTTTTGGCATTAACTCTGATTATATTGGTCATTTCAACTTGTCTATTATATTTATGTAAAACCATCCACCATTTTCTTAATACAAGTACCCGTCATCCATGATATTATCATATATGATGATTTTAATAGTAAAGTAGATGTAAGATAGAGAATGTGTTTGTTTACCGGTAAAAATACAAAGAAAAACACAGATAACACAACATTTCTTGTTCATGTTTCAAGGAAAGCCCATAACGCAAGCAGGACAAGTCCGTCACAGTTTACACCAGTTACATAGAATCAAAGTCTCAAGCTTCTAAAAACATGTCAAAATACAAAAGGGTATATATATGAGATATATTGGTCTTAAACAGTTAGAGATACAACCCGCGATCAATTTCTGGGCTTTATTATGGCACGCAAAGGGTGAAGCATCTGGGTCGTAAGCCCGATAGTATTAACATCTTCTTGTGCCTTTTCTTTCAGTTTCCACTCAAACTCTTGTACCAGTCTTCCAATTCCAATGCAAGAAATCAGCATTGCTTGAAGAGAACCAGCACACACCCTTTTACCACCTCCGAACGCCATTGTTCTCTGGAAATCGATCGTTTCATTTTCCTTCATGAATCTCTCAGGATTCCACTCTTCAGGATTCTCCCACACACTCTTCTCCATGTTACATCCATAAATGTTTACTGCTAGCTGCAAATGAAACATAACAGTACAGTCATATGAAAGCAATATAGATATAAAGATCAAATGTTTGACTTTTTTTAAGAGTCAACCTCGGTTCCAGCTGGGACATGGTACCCTCCTAGAACTGTGTCTTCATGCACGTGTCTTAACGGGATTATAGGAACCGGGCTATGCCTCCTCAAGGTTTCATGAAATATAGCAGTTATGTATGGCAGCTGAGGCAGGTGTTCTTCTGTTATCTTGTCTGACCCACAAACACTTTGGATGTCACGGTACAAACGATCCTGAGTCGGATAATGAGTCCAAAGTCAAAACTCATTTGAACTCGTTAATTGCAGTAGATTATGGTAAAGCATATCATTAACTTTAATCTATGTTAACCAACTTTCAAAATCTTGATTCATTGAAATCTGATTGACATGTCAAAATAATGGTGCCTGTGACTTTTGACCGTGTGAAAATAATGGTGTCTGTGACTTTTGACCATGTTGACTTTTTGGATACAAACCTGAATCTCGGGCCTTTTTGCAAGTTCATACATTGCCCATTCGGTGGTGACCATAGTGGTGTCTGATGATTCGATGATAGGCTCCCATAGGGACATAAGTAGTTGTTGATCGGTTAATGTTTGTGCTTCTGATAGCAAGTAATCAATGTAGCTGTTCAATTTCTGTTTTTCAAGAAATTAAGATGAGTTAATATTATTATAAAGTGATCTTAACTAGCAAGATTTACAATCTATAAAATCCATTATCATTTATGAATTACCTCCCCTGAAGCAATACGCTTTTTATGTTCTTTGATAAGTGCCTTCATCACAGCTTCTCTCCTGATATACATTTGTTGGATCGTGTTCTCAAACCTTTTATTCGGGACCCACTTTAGGTACGGGAAGAAATCTCTCCAATCAACGTCAATTGCACCCATCATCGGGTCAACCACCAATACCTGAAATATCTCGTCTCGTTTCATGGTGATGTTAAGATCCTCCATATATATGCTTTCCACATCCTTTCCCAATGTCTAAAAGGGTACAAATGAAAAGAAAGTTGCTTTAAATATTAACAAATCAATTCTTAACTAAATATAATACACAAACTCACTTGTCTCAGTGCTAATCCAAATAGTTCAGATTGGAATATTTTCCTTAGATCCACTTCTTCTTGTTCACTAGAGTTCTTAACAAATGCATGTAGTTGGTTTGAAACATTCTCCATCATGGTGTCTCTATGGACACGGTGTTTCTTCTGAAATACACATTCAAAATGAAGGGTTAAGAAAAATATTCAATTAAGCGAGTAAAAGCACGTAGCTTTATGACACAAACCTGAGCATTTGGTCCCAAAACACCAGCGAGTATATGGCGTTTGACCATCTTGTGATAATCATCATAATCACTCATAGCCACCATGGTTTTATCAGCTGTGAGGACCTTTAATGCATTTGACAACTTTCTGGTTGAGATTGATTGAAATCTGGTAACAAATGCCTACAAACATGCATGAACCATGAAAGGTACCAAGTTAAACGACAATCATGTCACCGTTTATTGACCATACTGATCAAATCAAATTACCATCAGCATTGGATTAATCTTATTTGTTCATTGAATCAATATGATTGGAGGTTTAATTTATGCTAGCCACATCTCACCCTACCTTGACCATATTGTATGGGTGAGATTTTTGTTACGTATGTTTGTATTATGCCACACATAAGTGAATTTCATCAAAATATTTTGATTGCCTGATGAGATATTGGACTCCCCCCCCCCCCCATAACAAAAAAGAAATAATAATTTGTTTTCCATTATTTTTGAGGTTTTTATGAATTTCTTATAATAAAATTAAAGAGAAAATCACCTCACTGCAAAAATTTGTAAATTCTCTACTGCTATCCACCCATCTATAAGGTTGGTCAACACACAACAACTATTAAAAAAGTTATTAATTTAAAATTATTAAATTGATAGAGGATCCTGGAATCATAATCAACTATAGCCATATGCTTGCTAGTTCCCTAATAATTAATTAAGAGTGAATTGATTTTTTCTTCCTACGGATCGATCACAATTGTCATTTTCATTCAAAAAATATTATTTTTGCATCTGTCTTCTCAAGATTAAAAAATTTTGTCATTTTCATCTAAAAATATTAAACTCCTTAAATTAATGTCAAATGTTAAACCATCACTAAAAGGGATAATTATGTAATTTTGCATATAAAGACAAAGTGCTAATTTATGTTAATATATTGTTGTTAACTTTCATTTACTTGTTATTGTTCCATTCATGAAACCTACATCTTTCATATTTTTATCTTCGAACCTTTTATCATGACTGTCACAAGATTATCGGCTTCATAGGTGGGGGAACAGAATGGATCTCGCATTTTGTGCTGGTTGGGAACTCATTGCGAATGGGTTGTTTAATAGAGACCATCCCTTCTAGTCGTCTCTCTTATATCATGGCTTAGTTCCACTCGATTATGGTTATGTAATTGAGGGATTTGTTTTGTAGTTTAAAGGGTAATTTATCAATTTGTATGTTTAACAATGCAAATCAACATAGTTATCTTTTTTGGATGAAAATGACAATTTTTTAAAACTTCAAGGAGTCGGATGCAAGAGAATCTCTTTTGAATGGAAATAAAAAATGTGACCAAACTACAAGGAAAAAAACGGCAACTCACTCAATAATTAATGATGATTAATTAATATATTGGTTCTGAAAATGCACGTTATCTATTTTAATAAGATTATTTTTCAAATTATCAATGAGCAATCAAACCCTTGTTAATTTTTGTTGTATTTTATTTATTTATGATGATATTTCTTCTATTTCAACAAATAATTTATTATTAATAAAAGAAACCATTGTAGCAAATCTTGAACTACACTTTATTATTTCTTTCATTTTAACATACTCCAGCTGTTTGAATATTTTCTATTTTCAATAATATATGATCTTGGATCGTGAAAATAAAGTCAACACTGTTTCTGAAATATTTTTAGTGAATTATTTAAATGTTTTCCACTATCATATCGATGAGATCGATGAAACCTAATAAATTTATAAGATATGTTCGGTGCTTACCAATAAATAAAGATTTTGTCATTATACTATGTCCTTATTCGCCTGCAAACTTCCATTTTATTAAAAGGAGATATGTTACGTGTAGATTATTACATTTGTTGTTTTGATTCAGAATTTGTCACTGGTTTCACTTTATAATATGTCGTTTACGCAGGATTACAAACAGCATCATTCAAACACGAATTTCGAATCGGTAATGGGACTAGTCTTGAAAGTATTAGAAGTATGTGACGAATATAATATTAAGTGATACTCGCATGATTACTTACGCTGCTAAACCATATATTATATTAATGTACTATATATACCTAATAAGTATTATAGATGATGCGTTGAATTATTAAAATCTTCAACTATTAAATAATTAAAGTATATGATTGCAAGAAATATGATTGATCATATTATATATACCTTTATTTCTATCTAGACATAAATTTATAACCAAATATGAGACTATGATTATTATTACCGACAAATAAATTCATATTATATATAATACTAATTACTAAGTGGATTGTGTATTATAGGTTGTATTTAAATTATAGTAAGTTGTATCTATTTTTGGTTTTTTATTTTTTATTTTATTCTTTTTTAATATTCTTACTTTTTACTCTCATACTTTTACATCTTAACCCTACAAATTTTCACTTCAAGTTTTCTATACTTTACATTTTACCTTTTTATACATTTTACGTTTTGGTTTAAATTTTACGAGTTAATACGCCGCAACGTGGGCTTGTGATTAAAGTATTTACGCCTATTTTTTTCCGTTTAACGACCCCGTCATATCATGCGGTTTTAAATCGACTTAGTTTTTGTTTTTAATGTTTTAGGTTTCACGTGCGATGTTCAAGTTTTTTACTTCTACTTTCTGTTCGGTTTTATTTTCCCCATTTTTTTTTTTTTTAATACGAGTTTTTCTGGAATTGACGCTAGCTAACGATGGTGTTAAATTGTTTTAGGTTCCCGCTGCAACGCGGGTCCTTAATACTGGTTACCATCTCTAATTGCAAACATAAAAAGGGGGATGATCATGATGGTACCTCTTTGGCGATTTCATTAGAACTGACGACCACCATAGAAGTAGCTCCAGTTCTAATCGAATAAATCGGACCATAAGCTTCTGCCCATCTCGTAAACGTCATGTACGGTTTCTTCTCCTTCAACTGCAGCAAATTCCCCAACAATGGCACCCCAGGCACCTCTGCAAATCCCAATCACACACATCATCAATCACAATAATCACACAACCTCACAAATTCATTTATAAATCACATCAATTTTGCATTTACAGAAGAGAAATTTGACCTAATTGCTAGTTAAAATCATGCAATTAGAATAGTACCGGGAACTGGAGGGAGATTGTTCGATTGACCGCTGCGATTGAAGGTGTAGCTCTTGAGATACCAAAATGAAATAGCGACGATGATTGCGACGACGGTGACGGTGGTGGTGGCGGAGGGAAGTGTCAGCAAATCGGTGACGGAATCCATTTTGCCGACGGTAGGAGAGATAGGGATGGGTGGTGATTAGTGGGGCATTATGTGGACTTGAGGTGGTATATAAATAAAATTTTGGTTGATAATGGAGTATTTCTTGTACTTCACGTGGTATTTAAATAAATTTTAGCTTGATTACACAATATTCTCGACCTAGTTTAAAAATAGATTTGTAATAATTAAGTTGCATAATTTTCGAGTCGGATCGAGTTCAAGCGGAGATTGACTCGTTTGTATGGCGTATTCAAGTTAAGATGAACTTGTACGATTTATAAGCCGAATTCAAGACTACTAGAAACTAGTGTACCGATTCATTGTAGGCAAGTAACAAGTTGTTCATCGGAAAGTGTAAGTGTTGTTACACGAATTCTAACCAAGAGGTTAAAGTCGAGGAGCAGTGCACGAGTATGGCTAGCACCTTGGTTCAAATTAGGGTTTGATCTAGGCTTGGGCTGGAATTATATCTGCAAGACAAAGATAACACCGTGAGCCTCGCCACGGGCAAAAGAGATTTCTTCTCGTGACCATCCTCCGGTGTAAAAATTAGTATGTGTTTAAAGAGTAGAGAGAATTTAAATATAGAACTTAAAAGTTTGACTGATGACGGATAGTGGTATTTATAGTGATTATTAATCCAGATGGGTTTGAGCTTGATTCTATTTTAAGTAATTTGTAGTCAAACATTCGAGTCTGAATTCTCTTGAATTGAGAGTTTCATATCTTTTTAGTGTAAAGGGTTTTTAGCTTAGCATTAATGATCTTTGTCTTTGTAGTTAACTTGAGCCTCTTGTCATTTCTGGTTGCAGCTTATTGTTATGTCGTAGTCTTTCGTATTTTGTTGTCTTTGTGTTCTAACTATATTCCTTCATTGTGAATGAGTGCATTTCTTCTTTGTTAAGGTTCAACATCAGTTATCTTTGTTATCTCGAAATTTCTAAGTGTGGAAGCCATGTTTTACCCTTTCCTTATGTTACGAGGCGGGTTATATCTATTCTTTCATGTCAGCCGTGGCTCAAGTGTGTCAATGCAAGCTTTGGCTGAGGCTCTTAGGTATGTTCATGCGAGCCGCAACTAAGGCTATTTCTGGTCTATTGCCTTACTTCACGTATTTATTATTTTAAGTTATGGTATCATGTTTCATATTTGAACGTCACCTGGTTGATATGTTTTCACTTGATACGCGGCTTAACTTGAGATATCTCTCCGGCCATGGCTTGAGGTTAATATTTGTAGTACTGGTGTCTTTCTGATTGAAAGGAGTGTTACCCCATGAACATGCGTCTTTCCTCTCGCTACTTTTTCATCATGTATATTTCTTTAATGACGAGTTCACCTTAAGACTTTTAATATTGTACACGTTTCAATCTAAGTAATTTTTCAAGAAAATACACATTTCTATTGAGCTTGAAGTTAGCTGTGTTTTTTGGATAGATAATGTTCTGGCACTAAAAAAAAAACGGATTCCAAACCTATGTGTTTGGACGATAGTAGATCACAAGTCAATGGCAGAAAAAAACTGAGATACATTTATTTCCAACAAGCCAAATTATCAAAGTTTTTAAAGTCTCCCAGACGCAAATTGGATGAAAAATCAGAAAGACTATACCTCACGAGCTCACTATAGGGGCGTTGCTCTTTGTCATTTATATTTATGTTTCAAATCTAGCATCAGATCTCTACTTGAGCTACTAGTTGATGCCAAACCCATTGAATGGTGTACACTTGTTGTGGAACCATATTTATGTAAATAATGTTCAAACATTTTTTTGTGAACAAGTTTAGAATGTTATTTTGTATTTTATTAATTTATTTGCAAAAAAGACGCCTCCAACATATAAATTCAAATAATCAGCTATCAAACATAGTTTCAACTCGTGAAAATAAAACACGGATCCAATATGTCATTGTAACTAATAACGACAGAAATCTGTTTAATATATTATTCTAAATTTTGTTTCTTTAGAACTATCATTTGTTAAAAAAAAATGTTGTCTTCAAGATAAAATCTTTAAATATGATACACATTAGATATAACCAGCGAATTATCAAAGAACTTGTGGGATAATAAACTCATGATGAACATGTAGTTGCTGTTTTATTAACTTCAACCAACTCGGTTAATTTTTAAACTTTCCAACTTGTGGTAAGAATACTCATAACCCGACCCTTAGAGGTAACTGGTAAGACTATCACGAAACCTTTTTAAAGTTTCTCTTTGTCATTGCGTACGATTTCAATGTCGAATTCCATCTAGTAGGTATGTCTGAATTCAAACATGAAAAGGTGGACTGCATATCGCTACATAATTTTCTATATCCTGTGTATCTTTGTTTACTAGTACTAAAACGTTATGTTAACATATGTTTAAATCTTCTTTGAATTGATTTATTTTTGAAACCACGAGTCCATCTTGCTCAACCTAGTTAATGACATCGTATATTTTTAGTGACAATGTTTTTTATTCTGTGATACTACCTGACCCAACACGAGAAAGTTAATGTCTTGGTTGTCAGATACCAAAAACCTTAAAATACCGACACCATAAAAAAAATTCGGTTCCATCATTTCTTTAATTGACGCTTGATAACCTTAATCAAAGTATTATTCATTATATGATTTAGTGTTTATAGTTATTTGTAGGGGCCAGTTGTGTTTCCCTTATGTTTTATCTGTGTTAAATACATCAATTTAAGATGATGCATACACTTTTAAAAATCTCGTAACCCAAACATGATCGATTTTACTCATTAACATGATCAATTTTAACTCATTTATTTAAATGACTTAAACTAGTTGACGAGTTGTTTACCGTTAGTAAATGATTTAAACATTTAACTACAAGACAACCTTAACACAATTAGTTGATTAAACGGGTTAAATCAATCCACCTAAATGACAAATAGTTTAATATGTTAACGGGTGTTAAAAGTTCAAAAGTATTTCACTTGACATTAGATCTTTATTTGAAATAGGTTAGTAACTCGTATGTTATACGGGTTGAATAAATGTTTTTTTTAATATTCATTTTAATAAGTCGTCACATGTTTCCCAAATACATTTTACAGAGACAATAACATATTAAACTTTGCATATAAACATTCATAGACTATTAAAGAATTAAAATTTAAATAAAATAATTATTTTGAAATAAGAAAAGATGATTTGATTGTTGAAGAAAATAAGCAAATGGTGATTTGATTACAAAGTAAGATGAGAAAAAAAAGATTTTATTAGGTATAGATATTATCAGGAGAGATGGGAGGGAAACAATTTAAAAAATATATATAAACATGGCACGTATCTCAAAAAAAAATTTTCTTATTATATACTATTTTATAAACTCATGTAGCTACTAATCAATACTTATAAATTATAAAACTATTATATAAAATAAGATATAATTAAAAAAATTAATAATTAACTAACTCAAGTAATAAAACAATAGCAATATTTTTTTAAATTTTCGTATTTAAAAATGCTTTGTTTAAAAAATGTATTTTTAAAATTAAAAAATGATTTTAAACACTGTCATTTAAAAGAATATATTTGTATTCAAAAAAACTTTATCGTTCATAAAATGTTGTTTCAAAAAAATTATGTTATTAATAGAAAGAAATATTTTTTTATTTTTAAATATTTGTTTAACAATTTGGAAAGAATATACAAAATAATTAGCATTTAATATTATCATTAAAAAATTGACTTGCTATGATAATGACATATGACAAAATGATTGTAAGTAGATGACATGTGACAAAATATTTGTAAGAATGACATATAACAATAATTATTTTGTTTTATTAGTATTGATAAAAGTTTGACCGAATTTAAAGAGAAAAGTTAGTGTACATCAAAATTGACATGAAATTATAACTTTATAGAGGTAGTAAAAAAATTTAATTTCTTAGAATAAAAAATTTAGTTATTATAGAACTGAAAAATAGTATCCTCATATTTAATGAGTTCTTAATAAAATTTAATAGAAATCAAACTAAATATAAATTTTGTTTGTATAATAATTTACTCATCAAAGCTTATAACCTAGTGATATCAAAATGCATAGGAAACATGTTCTTTCCTAATCAATTAAGAATTTATGTCTCATGAATTTGTGATGGACGAATATATTAATTTATAAGTTATAAGTATAATAAGATGTGTGAGAAAACACTTAACTGACCTTATTGAAAGAAAATATATTATTAAGTGACTTCATATATATTAGCCCTAGACTGAATAAAACATAACAAATGGCTGCACAACAGAGGTTGCAAGGGGCGAAGCCAATCGAAATTACCTGTTAAATAACCAATTCAAACATTTTATTATCAACAATTTATTCCACTTATACAACCAACATCAATTGGGTTGTAAACGAACCGAACGCCAGCTAACATTTCCGTGAACCGTTTGGTGAGAAGTCCGTTTATGTTCGTTCGATTAATGAATGAACGAACACGTATAAAAAAGTTCCATTCGTTTAGTTGAACGAACGAACGAACATGAACAGAGCTTGCGTTTGTTCATTTATGTTTGTGAACGTTCGATAATGTGTTCATTGACGTTCGTTTGTGTACGTTCGTTTAAAAGTTATGTTTTGAGATAATTATGTTAAGTATTTATTTATATTTGGTGTATATTACATAATCTTTGTGATTTTAATTATAAAATTAATATATGATGGTTTTGTACTTGTTTTGTATGCGTTTGCTTGCATTTGTTTTCATTCATTTATGTTCGTGAATAGATTCATTTCGTTTGTTTCATTTATTGCCCCATCAATGCACTCTACCACTAATATAATTACGTAACATACATATATAAACATTTATTAATCTTTTGATTCAATAGTTCAATTAATTATTCATCATTATTTCTTGCCGTTTTCACGAGGAGATGCGACGGCGATATGATTTGACGGGTATATCGCCAAGTACAATATTGGGAATTTTTCAAGTTTCAATACCGATTGCACGTCGTTCCATGCGATATGTCAGCGCATTGATTTGACGGGTATATCGCTCGATTTATTTTCCGATATACATAGCGATATACTCATTTGGAATAAGTTGTACTGGCGATACGAGAGCGATACGAAAGGTTAAGCCGTTGATTTTGAAGTTTAACAACAATTACAAGAAGATTTAACATTATGGATGTACAAATAAGTGTAATTATACTTTTTTTATACATTTTAAGTTTATTTATACAATATCTAACACTATAAAAATGTATTTGACCCATGATTATTTCAGAGGTCACGTTTCTATTAGAATGAATCTTCACGTCATTAAAAATATATCTTTACACTTACAAAAGCATCCAAATCAGTTACAAATTTTTAATTCCACATGTTTTAAAAACTGTTTATTATGTGATTGTATTAATAACGATCCAGCAGTGATACACGTAAAGTTATAAATTCAGATTCCCTGTGAAAACCCAGAAATGGGTATAAAGTTTTTGGTTAAAGGTGCTGAGTTTACATTCGGGCCAAAAGAATGTATAAGAACCACCTTACTTTGTAGACAAATAATTTGGTTAATATGGTGTTATTAAACCGACAATGGATAATTTAAAACAGTTTTTGAAACAAAAATGGAGTGTTTAGATGACATGGACGTTGTTCGTGTTTGTTTATTATTACTGGTTGAGTAAGAATTTTGAGGGTTAGAAGGCACGAACAATTTAAACAGTAGCTTTTTAGATTTGGTTAATGATTTTCAAGGCTTGAATGATCATCCATGGGGTTCGGCTATATGGCGACGCACATACCCAGATATTTATGATGCCTTATTGAAACATCAAAGAGCTCACTGTAAGGGAGATTTGAAGTTAAACTACTCGTTGAAAGGATTTATATAGTCATTTAAGGTAACTATTTTTATATGAAAAACTTATTATTTTATTTTAATTAATTTGTATTTTAATTAACTGTTTAATTTATCTTGTACATCTTTGAAATATATTTTGAATTTGGTATAACTAAAACCTTTCATGTATATCTACCAAGAGGCATGGCATGGCCGTGTTCTGAAACTATAACGTGGAAACAAATGCTAGCTATTATTAGTCGTTCTGGATTGATAAGTATTTTATTCTTAATCGTTTTTAAAAACAAGTTATCCAAATGAATTATTATTTATTTTTAGACTGCATTATATCCGTTAAATATGATGGTAACTGAATTGGAATTACACAAACATTTTTATAGGGAAAGCTGTGTTTTTTCTTGAGAAAATCTGGTAAAGAGGTCTTTATCTTTAGCTACCAATAACATGGCCGATAGTCCGCTTGAATCTCAATACAATTTTATCTAAAGTTCAAATATGATACCAAAAAATATATTAAAAAGACCTACGTGACCGTATAATG
Organism: Flaveria sonorensis; assembly: GCA_025506505.1. Classification (NCBI taxonomy): domain Eukaryota; kingdom Viridiplantae; phylum Streptophyta; class Magnoliopsida; order Asterales; family Asteraceae; genus Flaveria; species Flaveria sonorensis. The sequence goes on along the minus strand of CM046425.1, from coordinate 11,723,954 downwards.
ATAACTTTTTTAATTATGTGTTTATTTTTAATTTGAATAGTTATTATGAACTGAAATAAAAATTATATTAATTTAAATAGATTTTGGAAAAAAAATATAATCGTGTTGACTTGGAGAATTTAGAATAAATCATCTCTCGAGTTGTTGTAAGCAATTTAATTTTTTATATTTACACTGGAGGTTTATGCAAGTAACGATTAACAATTATAATTTTTTTTGTAATATAATAATTTAAAAACCAAAGGTTCCGTACCATCAAAATGCATATGCTAATTTGAAAACTCCATTTCAATAACTTTCGGATGCTGATCCGTTAACATCTTGATAAGTTAACTCTGTGTTAATCTTTCTACTTTTCAAAAGGTAATAATATATAAAAGAGTGAATTACCGTTTGCATCCCTAACATTTATTCAATTTAACTGTTTGCATCTCTATAGTTTCAAAACCTTGAATCACCCCCTATTCTTTTAATTTTTTCCTTGTTTGCATCCCTGTGGCTGACGCCATTAAAGCGCGCAGTTAAATACGTCTCTTTTCCTCTCTCTTGCAGGGGCATTTTGGTCCTTTCATTCTTTCCCCTTTTTTGACACTGTTCTTCATTGAACACAAACACAAAATCCCCAAATCCCACACACTTCAAGCTTGCAAACTTATCATCATCATCACCATCAAACAAACTGTTGAGCAATTCACGAGGCATCACCGCAAATTCACTCAACCCCATCGTCGATTTATCGATTTCCCATAAATTAAACGACGACCCATAAAGATTGTTGCATACTCTGGCTAGAAACAGGTGATTCCGGTAGGATAGTAAGAAACGATATTATGACCCCCGGTGGCCGGAGCGTTTGAACCTCACTCCATACTCTGGTGGTTAGATCGAAAGATAAGATGAAGCATGATATATACCGAATACGAAGAATTTGGATCTGTGTAGAGCTGATGATAACGATTGTGATGTGTTTGCTGATCAGAAGTCTGGGGGTAACGGTGGACAGAGGTCCCAAGAGTTTGAATTGGGGTTGTATATTTTGACGGCGAGATTGTCTTCGATGTCGACTATTCCACTGATGAATCTGACTCCACCGACGAAAATGATTTGGGGGGAAATTATGGATTGAAAAGTGGGGTTGATGACGCCGACAAGAAGGTTTAATTGGGAGAATTTTAAGGGGGTTGTTTTGATCCACGAGGGTTTTAGAATTGGGGAAAAGCTGAAGTTGTTAGCGGCAGTGGTGAAGAAGAAGCCACCGGAGCTGATGAAGGAGGATTCTTGTGAGATTGAATTGGGGAAGAGGGTTGAAGGGAGTTTGATCCATTCGTTGGCATGTAGGTCGAATGCGAAAGCTTGGTTCTTTTTGATGAAGATGTTGTTTCGTCCGTAGAGGAAGAACCATGGGGTGGTGGTGGCGGAGGACTGTGGTGCGGCGGTGGCGACGGAGTGCCAGAGTTTGCAGACGACGAAGCAATGAATGAGTGATCGAAAGGGGAGGTGGGAGAAGATGAGTTCGATTAGATCGGTGCTCAAGAAGGTGTGCAGGAATGAAAGGACCAAAATGCCTCTACAAAAGAGAAGGGGGAAAGAATGAAAGGGCCAAAATGCCCCTGCAAGAAAGAGAAAAAGAGAGGCATTTAACTGCGCACTTTAACGGGTCAGCCACAGGGATGCAACAAGGAATAAATTAAAAGAATAGGAGGCGATTCAAGGTTTTGAAACTATAGGGATGCAAACAGTTAAATTGGATAAATATCAGGGATGCAAACGGTAATTTACTCTATATAAAAATATAAATTTAACAACTTTATATTATTTAAAAAAATATTAATTTATGTTAAATAAATTGTAATTATTACAGACCCTTCATTTGGCACAAGGAAAAGAGAAACGTATTATTAATCCAGGACTAACATTTTGTTCACCGCATCAAATTCTATCACCGACTCCCGTTGTTGAGAAATCTAATAAGGTAAGAGCGATAAATGCTATAGAGTTATTCAATAGCGGTGATAAATTCAAGACATCTCTCACTTCTGGTTCTAAACTTTCAAAGAATTTTTTATGAAGGTTAATGGGTATGGCTGGATATGTTGATTCGCTAGAGTGGGACGTAAGTAACTTATAAAAATTATAAATTAATAATTTATACTTTATGTTACTTTAACTATATTCTACGATTGCAACATTTATTGGCTTGGCAAACGTAGCTCTATAGATCACATCCTGTTATATGGATTTCTTTTTTAAATGGTAATTTTTAAGAGAGATTAATGACAAGAGGAGAAAACCTTTACCCTTTTTTGACTTTAAGGGTACCCGCCCCTACCAGGGGCGGGTTCTTTAATCCATCCGTTTAGTGTGTGTATGCAGTGAGTGAGTATGTGTGAAGTGAGTGTGTGAAGTCAGGTGTCTTGTCATGTGAGTGTGTGTGCAGTGAGTGTGTGAAGTGTGGTGTCTTGTCAGAGGAGAGACCTCGCCCTTGCCAAGGGCGGGTTCTCCTGCCCCACTTTTCCACCGCACATTTAACCTACCCATCACCCACAATCAATATTTAAACCAACGAAATTTTATTCTTCGTTCATTTCATACGTTTTTCAATCCATTTTCTCACTATCTTTGAATATAATTTTTTTTTATAATTTCATCTTCCTTTCAAAAATAAAAATGAGCTTGAGAATTACACTAGGTCTACTAAATAATGATTTTGTTATTTTTAAGTGGTCAACATAGTGCTGGTTATTATTTTCGAGATCCAGAAAGCGATGAAGGAATTTTATAATTAATAGATAAAAGTACAAAAAAATTACATAATTAAAATGGTAAAAATACATCACTAAAAATATAAAAGAAATAACATCTAACGAGTGTCATCATTATCGTTTGTTGCTTCATCATTTAAGTCGAATGAGCAAGGAGATGCTAAAAAAACCGGTCAATTGATTGAGTCATCTCTTGAAATTGAGGATAATAAGGCAGCGGGGAAGAATGGTAAAACGATTGTTCATAAGTAGTATTAGGGCTTTGATAAGGATTTGACGGGTCCCCTTCTTCGAAATTCTGGGTACCCATTTGACTAAATTGTGGAAACCGAGTACTTGAGGTACCACCGTAAATAAAATATTGGTTACCCATTTGGCTTAAAAAGGGGGAGATGAACTGTTATTCTGTGGAAACCTTTTGTTCTGTCATATTCTGTTGCTCCACATTATCATCAACAACTTGTCGACCAAGCCGCCCTCGTCCTCTACCCCTTCTGCGTAAACGTTGTGTGACAGGAGGAAGATGAGTATCATCAACATTCTATGTCAGATGCGTTGGTGGATAACTTATATGATTCGCATGTGCAATTCCATATAACGGCTGGCCATATTCCTCCTCTTTTTATCCCCTGGTCTTTGATAAAACTGACTCATCCCATCCATCTATAAATAACATTATGAAAGATTAATTTTAAAATAATATTAATAATAATAATAATAATAATAATAATAATAATAATAATAATAATAATAATAATAATAATAATAATAATTAAATAATCATTATAACAAATAAATTAATAATAGTAATACCATCATTCTCAATCTTTGTCCATCATTTTGGAAGCCATGAGGGTTCGTGTTTTGATGAGCCGGATTTGTTGTATACACAACAGTACGCTTTAAATACCACCTCATGTATAATTCAGAAGCAATTGGCGAATCAGTGTATGCTTCATTCACAATTGAATTATGTCGAGACGCTCATGCTTGAACAAAGATATTATGATGTTGTATCCAGTTTTTATTTCTACCACCTTTACGAGCAATCGAATGTAGATTTGTGTGTTGCTCCTAGGTTAGTAACACACTTGTAGGGATTGGTTGAAACATTCCAAACTGTCTTAAAACCCTACTTGAAATGTGAGGCTCAACAACTTTTCAACATATAAGGTATGTGTCACTTCTCCAGCTTTGATACCTACTTATGCAGATATCAGGTAGAAGGTGGATGATATTATCATAAGGCCTCCAACTAAACTAATATAAAAATATGAATTAATATATTTTCACAATGTTAATTTATACAAAATAATATTAGATTAATATTAATACCGTGGCCTCGCTTAATGAATGCAGCTGAGATCGATACGCGCTCAAACAGTGCGGAGTGGTGTTTACATAACTAAGTTCACCCGTTCATCTGTAATAAAGTTTTCAAATATACCCGGTTAACTAGAAAAATATAAGATTACTGAAAAATGGTCAATTTATAAGTTTTTTTAACATACCGTGCACCATATGGTAATCTGAAATCAATCGATCGAGTATTCTGGGTACACATAGAAGGTAATCTTTCCCATGCCCATAATTGCAACAAGAATAAAGGCCCACCAACCTTTCAATTTGTGACACTAGTTGTCTTCCATAATTGTCCATACAAATATGCTAAATGTAAGGCCCCGTTCCCAAAAACCCCACAGTTGGTTATTCATAGCACTTTTCATATTAAAACACATTTAGATTCATCAAAACAAGAGAACTTTGCAGCGGAATAATTTAATAAAAACCATATCATTCATTATCCATTACTTTTGTCAAGAAATATATTGTTATTGCTAGTTACAAAAAGAACATCAAGTTGCATTTCAAAACAAAAATAACTTTTCAGCGTGTCATGGTGTGACATCCGGTAATTTTCCATTACCAAACTCCGTTAGTTCCGTTAAGTCTTGCATACACGTGTCGGGAGCACACACTAGTTGTCGTTGAACATTGGTGACTTAATAATAATTAATAACGTGAAACAAATAATTACTATGTTGATTATTAGTTGTGATTATGTGATTTAAATGTTTATTGTAAATTTTATCGCGTAACATGGCAACGTGTGTATTTAATTCGTGTATTGTGTGATTAGTGAAAATAATGCATATGATTATGATTATTAAGTTATATGCTTGTTGTTTTAGTTAAAAACCTTTTTAAAAAGTAATTTAAAGCCTAGTTTTTATAAAATACAAATTGCAAGGGTTTAAGGGGTAATTACCATAATTTAATAAAACAAAAACCAAAATCCTAACCCTAATAGCCCCCATCGGCCGCGACCAAGCTTCACACACACACACACACACTTCGAAATTCAGCCCTAGAACAAGCAAACATCATCGATTTTGGTCGATTTCAAGTGCTACAACACATTAGAATCATCAATTCCAAGCCTACACGTGATTAAAGGTTAGATTTTTATATGTTTTTCATGGATTTTGATGTTGGCCGAAAGTTGGTGTTTGAATCCTGCAATTGAGGGTCGATTGTTGGTTGTTTGATGATGTTATGATGTTAGTTAGGTTATATTGATGTTAGTTAACGTTGATTATGCAAGAAAGCTTTGATTTTGATGCGTTGTTTATAGGTTACCAATAATAGTAACTTTATTTGCATGGATATGGTGATTTGATGATGAGTTGATGTTGTTGATATGTTTAAAATGATAATTAGATGCTAGATATATGAACATTGGGAAATCGAGAATGAATGTTGTAGTTCATGTCTTACTAAAGATAGTAACTTTTGGCTATGAAGGTTGATGAATTGTGATAATTGGATGTTGTTGATCATGTCTAGATGTTATCATGAGCTTGAATTGGTATATTATTGATGAATCCATGAATGTCTTGGATGTTTGATGAATTTGGGATGAACTTTCCCAAAAGGGAAACTTTAATTGTGAAATCTCTTAAATATGATGATTTGGGTATGTTAGGAGCATTTGGATCATGCTAGTAAGTTCATAGATGAGTTCTAAGGTGATAGAATGTATTGGGTGGATTCAATGGATGTTGGTTTGGGTAATTATCTATTTTGGCTTGTTTGTGGAAGTTCATACTTATAAATCATAGGAGCATGTTAGGATTTTGATTGATTGATGGTTAATCATGAATGAATGTTTTGGGAATGATTTGGATTGTGGTAATTGATGTGTGATGGTCATCATACACACATGCGAATCTGAGGCCCCTACTTAGTAGGATTGGCAGGGTTTAGGGTGTGAAGTCGTGAGTGGCTTCACATGGCATGTGATGCGTGATTTGATCCTTGTATGGTGTATTAATTGTGTTATAGATGTTATGAGCATGATAATAGTTTGAGATTCGCATGACTTGTATGATATCTGGCTGTATGATGATCTAATTAGTACATGTGGTTAATGAAGTGTTATATGTAATCAGTTTGTATGTTAATCATGTGTGATAGGTTGTCATGATTGTTTGAATGGAATCTCACCTATAATGTCACCAACGGGTCAAATGGGTCAACTGGGTCAAATGTGTCTTGTCTTCTAAAACTTTGAGTTCTTTGGTTTGTAAAGCACTTAGGGTTTCATTATGATTCTGTGAACACGTACTTATGTACTATTGTGTTCTAGGTAACCTTTGAAGGGTTGTCTTTGCACCTATCACTAGTTCTCTTTAGTCATTATCTTTACACACCAGGTGAGTTCATGCCCCTCTATTTTCATAAACCTTCTTCTTGGGGGAGGTAGCATACTTGTACTCAAACGCTATTTTATTATTATAAGCTGTGTATGTTTTAACATAGTGCTTAATACCTTGAAAGTCCTCACACTTTCGGATCGTTAATAATGGTAACTAGCGGGAAATCTTGGGTAGTACTACTGGGTCTGACGAGCCCCACCTGTGCGATTCGAGGTCAAACGGGTGCAATATTGTCCTAGACACAAATATCGTCAGGACCTGGTAAGTCGTGACGAGAGGCAACAATTGCAACACAGTCAGCTTCGATCGCGAAATCACTATGGTTATTACTTGTGAATATAGACTAGCTAGCTATTTCAATGCACTTCTTATGTTATGTAAATGTTATTGTTTATGATAAATGCAAACTCTTGAACTCACCAACCATTGTGTTGACATTTTAGTATGCTATTCTCAGGTTGTTAACTCTGCTTTCCATTAGGAGCACCACACGGGTCCAGCATGCATTCTAAGACTCTATTTTAATGACATATTTGTTGGTATCTATTTATGAGTGTTTAAATATTTAGGTTGGCGCATGTTTTGCCAAATATGCATTTTTTTTATATTTTGGGTTTGTCTTATTTACAAAACACTTCCGCATGGTTTTAAAGTTTGAACTTTGGTTGGTTTTATTTTAAATGTGGCATATAGTGTCGTTCTGAGTAACTATTGACTGTGATCCTGGTTTGTTCACACGCCTCGCGGTAAAACTCCGCACGTGGATTTTGAGGGTGTGATAGATTGGTATCAGAGCCATTGGTTATAGGGAACTAGGTTGCATACACACACTAGACTATAACCGCACAGTTGTTAGTTACTTATCGCTTACTCTCCTTACTGTATACTCATTGGCATACGCAACACGTACTTCGCAGCATGGCATCGTCGTCTAGAAATTTGGGCAAGAGACCTGCACGATCTGAGTCACCTCATACGTCTCCCGTACCCGATAGGGGATTTAACTGGCCCCGACATCCTTATCCTCCTGGCGAGATAGACTGGGATCAGCCTTTCATACCTCCTGAGCTCAATCCTCTACGGAACTGGGATTTCTACCCCACCTACATAAACTGTATGGCTTATAGAGAGCGCGTACCACCAGTAGCTCCTACAAGACCTAGGACTAGGTCATCGACCGCCTCTGCATTGCCTACTCTTCCTACCTTGAGCATCCCTCTCGAGCAGGCGTTTGCAGCTTTGGTAGCCACTCTAGACACGGAGCGATAGCGGATTAGGGGACTCACTGATGAGAACTCTGCATTATGATCTGAGATGCGTCAGTTGCGTTTCCAGGTAGAGACGCTTCAGGAGCGACTCTCGATGGCCATCGGTGGACATCATACTCTGGCAGGCAACGTTGTAGCACTTAGTGGGCGCATGGACGCACAGGATCACCATAACATAGTGATCAATGATAGGTTTGCTGATTTAGAGGCACAGCTAGCAGCACTTCAGGTTGTTGAAGCCCCTGCACCTTTGGTGGACCCTGATGAGGAAGACCTGAAAGAGGAACCCGAGGAAGCCCCCGAAGAACCAGCAGAGATGGATGAGGACAGTGACAGATCTGACGTACTGGACTAATTCTACTTTTAAATGACTTAGACTATGTAGTGTTTCTTTTCTTTGAAACCTATATGGGAAGGGTTGTTTCCCACCCAACTGACAAACTTAAATTTTGACATTGATGGAATATTTTGTGACTCAATTGCAATTTATTTATCTTTGGTTATTATTTCTGTTATAAATGTTGTGGTTGTGGTGAATGCATTATTTCTTATTGTTTACTGTACCATGATGAGATTAATGTGTTGGATGTTACTCATCATTGTAATTGTGAATTGTAAAGTGAAATATGGACGCACGTGGAAGAGGACGTGGGCGTGGTCGTGGACGTGGCGTCGGAGGCCGTGGTGCCGGAGCCATAAACATGACGCCTGCGGAATTGGCGGCATTAATTAACAAACATGTTCTGGCGGCAGTGGCTGCTGCCCAACCGGGACAACCAGCAGGTAAATGATAACGAGAGGTTAAACTAATTATTCTAGTTAATTGTCTAGGATATCTGACTAATGTTTGGGTTGTCAAAACAGGACCACCACCATGTACCTACAAGTCCTTCATGGACTGTAAACCCCATACCTATAACGGGACGGAAGGAGCTGTAGGGCTTGTAAGGTGGTTTGAGAAGACAGAGTCTGTCTTCGCAAAATGCAACTGCCCGCCTGCTGATCAGGTGAAGTATGCCACCGGGACATTGGAAGGCGTAGCACTTTCCTGGTGGAATGCCCAGGTGCAAATGCTGGGTCAAGCCATGGCCAATGAACTACCTTGGGATGAGTTTAAGGGGATTATGACCGAAGAATACTGCCCCCGAAATGAAGTGCAGAAACTGGAGATTGAGTTCTGGCAACTCAAAATGCAAGGCTCAGAAATTGAAGCCTACAGACCCGTACTCATGAGTTAGCCACTTTATGCCCAGGGATGGTGAATGAAATGCACAATAGGGTTGAGCATTATATACGGGGATTGGTGCCCGAAATTCAAAGTATGGTAACTGCCTCTAACCCCACTACCATAAAGCAGGCTATCCGGACAGCCCACAGGCTGACTGACCAGGCAGTTGAACAAGGACGATTACCCAAGCGGGGCATGGTGGCAAGCGTGCTAGACCATAAACGCAAGTGGGATGGTTCAAGTAACAAAGGTTCATCCTCCAGCAACCAGCCACAACAACAGCAGCAACAGGTACAACAGCAACAACAACCTCCCCAGCAACAAAGGAGGTTTGATAACAACCGAAATTTCAATCAGTCATCCTCGGCATCGCAGGGACAAGGAGGCTATGTGGGGAAAAGTCCTAAGTGCAATCGATGCAACTACCATCACACTGGCAGGTATGACAACTTCCGATTCCAACGCTGTGGTAAAGTTGGGCATGCAGCCAAAGACTGTCGGGGTGAACTGATGAAAAAGCCACAACAATCACAAGAAACTCCGAAAGGTTGTTTTGAGTGCGGAAAAGAAGGCCATAACAAATGCAACTGTCCCCAACTTAAGAGGAATGGTAATGGCAACAACAACAATGGGAACAACAGCAACTATAACAATGGCAACAACAATAACAACAACAATGGTAATGGCAACAACAATGGTGGAAACAACAATGGAGCCAAAGGAAGAGCCTTCGTCATTGGTTTAGGTGAGGCTCTAAACGATCCTACAACAGACTGGTAAATTTTCGGTTAATGGTCGTTTTGCTACCGTATTATTCGATACCGGAGCCGATAGAAGTTTCGTGTCCACTAGGTTCTGTAGTCTTTTAAGTGATATGCCCTCAGCCTTAGAATCTAAATACACCGTGGAGTTAGCTAACGGCACATAGATTCACGTAACGCATATTCTTAGAGACTGCAAGATAGAGCTTGCTGGTCATACATTCACCATAGATCTCATGCCTGTTACGTTAGGAAGCTTTGATGTGGTAGTAGGCATGGATTGGCTTTCCGATAAACAAGCGGAAGTCATATGCCACGAGAAGATCGTACGGATTCCTATTGGTGAAGAAGTCCTTACGGTCAGAGGTGATAGGAGTGGTGCGGTGATAGGCATCATTTCATTCATGAAGGCACAGAAGTTGTTACGAAAGGGCCGACTGGCCATATTGGCACTCGTCACAGATAAACAGACTGTGGAAAAGAAGATAGAGGATATCCCCGTAGTTCGTGAGTTTCCCGAGGTGTTTCCGGAAGACCTGCCTGGATTACCGCATCATCGGCAAGTTGAATTCCAAATTGAGTTAACTCCAGGAGCCGCTCCAATTACGAGAGCACCGTACCGGTTAGCTCCGAACGAACTGCAGGAATTATCCGCCCAACTACAAGAGTTGTTGGATAAAGGGTTTATCCGACCGAGTTCGTCGCCCTAGGGAGCGCCAGTTCTATTTGTGAAGAAGAAGGATGGTACATTTTGAATGTGCATTGGCTATAGGGAACTGAACAAGGTTACTATCAAGAATAGATATCCCTTACCTCGTATCGATGATTTGTTTGATCAACTGTAAGGATCAAGCTATTACTCTAAGATTGATCTGAGGTCTAGGTATCATCAGCTGAGAGTTAGAGAAGAGGACATCTCGAAGACTGCTTTCCGTACACGATATGGTCACTATGAATTTTTGGTCATGCCATTTGGGTTGAAGAATGCACCAGTAGTATTCATGGATCTTATGAACCGCGTGTGCAAACCCTATCTTGATCAGTTTGTTATCGTCTTTATTGATGACATATTGATATACTCAAGGACTGAGGAAGAACATGAAGAGCACTTACGTTTAATCTTGGAATTACTTAGAAAAGAACAACTGTACACAAAGTTTTCTAAGTGTGATTTCTGGATACGTGAGGTACAATTCTTAGGTCATATTGTCAACGAGAAGGGAATACATGTTGATCCTACAAAGATTGAAGCGATAAAGAATTGGTCTGTTCCTAAGACACCGAGTGAGATACGACAATTCCTTGGATTAGCGGGATATTTTCGACGATTCATTGAAGGATTCTCTAAGATTGCACAACCTCTCACAGCCTTGACTCACAAGGGAACGACATACAAATGGGGCGAAATTCAGGAATCTGCTTTCCAGTTGCTGAAACAGAAACTGTGTAGCGCACAAATATTAGCGTTACCGGATGGTAGTGATGACTTCGTAGTCTACTGCGATGCATCTATTCAAGGACTTGGATGCGTCTTGATGCAGCGGGATAAGGTGATAGCTTACGCCTCTAGAAAATTGAAGATTCATGAGAAGAACTATACCACCCATGACTTGGAACTGGGTGCGGTAGTTTTTGCCTTAAAGATCTGGAGACATTACTTGTACGGTACCAAATGCACTATTTACACCGATCATAAGAGTCTTCAGCACATCTTTGAGCAAAAGGAATTGAACATGAGGCAAAGGCGCTGGGTAGAATTACTTAATGACTATGACTGTGCTATTAAGTACCACCCGGGGTAAGCAAATGTAGTTGCCGACGCGCTGAGTAGGAAATAAACTACTAAGCCTCAATGTGTATGAGCTTTGCAACTTACTATCAGCACACAGTTACCTGAACAAATCTGAGAGGCTCAGACAGAAGCTCTGAAAGCAGAAAACATTGGGTCTGAATCGTTAAGGGGTATGGAAAAACAATTGGAAGTAAAAGCGGATGGAATTCGTTACTTCATAGATAGACTTTGGGTACCTCTACACGAAAATCTAAGAGATTTGGTCATGAGTGAGGCACACAAGTCTAAGTACTCTATACATCCTGGATCTGACAAGATGTACCATGATTTGAAGGCGCACTATTGGTGGCCTAACATGAAAGCAGATGTAGCTACTTATGTGAGCAAGTGTCTGACCTGCTCAAAGGTGAAAGTGGAGTATCAAAAACCATCTGGTCTACTACAACAACCCGAGATCCCTATGTGGAAGTGGGATCAGATATCAATGGATTTTATTACTAAGTTACCTCGCACTTCTACGGGATGTGACACAATATGGGTTATCGTGGACCGATTAACAAAGTCTACTCATTTCCTAGCGATTAAGGAAACAGACAAGATGGAAAAATTAACTCGACTCTATTTGAAGGAGATCGTTTCGAGGCATGGAGTACCGATCTCAATTATTTCTGACCGCGATTCTCGTTTCACATCACACTTCTAGCAGTCGTTGCAGAGAGCTCTAGGTACGCGATTGGATATGAGTACTGCTTATCATCCACAGACTGATGGTCAAAGCGAGCGTACTATACAGACTTTGGAGGACATGTTACGTGCTTGTGCGATTGACTTCGGGAATAACTGGGAAGTTCACCTACCATTGGTGGAATTTTCTTACAACAACAGCTATCACACTAGCATAAAGGTGGCACCTTTTAAAGCTTTGTATGGGAGAAAGTGTAGATCACCAGTTTGCTGGGCTGAAATTAGTGATAGTCAATTAACGGGTCCTGAGTTAGTACACGAGACAACTGAGAAGATTGTACAGATAAGAAACCGCATGGCCGCAGCGCGAGACAGATAGAAAAGCTATGCTGACAAGCGACGGAAACCTCTAGAATTTCAAGTTGGTGACAAAGTCTTATTGAAAGTCTCACCATGGAAAGGCGTGATTCGGTTTGGTAAGCGAGGAAAGCTAACTCCGAGATATGTTGGACCATTTGAGATCTTGGAAAGAATAGGTCCAGTGGCTTATCGACTAGCCTTACCTGATTCGCTAAGTGGAATCCATGATGTATTCCATATTTCAAATCTGAAGAAGTGCCTAACGGATGAAACTATGGTTGTACCGCTGGAAGAAGTTCAAGTAGACGAACAGTTACGCTTCATTGAGGAACCTGTCGAAGTGATGGATCGTGAGGTGAAAACACTTAAGCAAAGCAAGATACCCATCGTCAAAGTTCGTTGGAACTCGAGACGTGGACCAGAATTCACGTGGGAACGTGAAGACCAAATGAAGCTTAAGTATCCTCAGCTATTCGAAAAGACGATGCCAGCCAGCGAAGGTACTGATTAAATTGCGGGACGAAATTTCTTTCAACATGGGGATGATGTGACAACTCATCCAAAACTCACTCGATTTCTATTACTTTGTGCCAATGCAGTAGACCAGTGATGGAACACCTCACCATGTAACGCAATTTTCGGGACGAAAATTCTTTCAACATGGGGATAATGTGACATCCGGTAATTTTCCGTTACCAAACTCCGTTAGTTCCGTTAAGTCTTGCATACACGTGTCGGAAGCACACACTAGTTGTCGTTGAACGTTGGTGACTTAATAATAATTAATAATGTGAAACAAATAATTACTATGTTGATTATTAGTTGTGATTATGTGATTTAAATGTTTATTGTAAATTTTATCGCGTAACATGGCAACGTGTGTATTTAATTCGTGTATTGTGTGATTAGTGAAAATAATGCATATGATTATTATTATTAAGTTATATGCTTGTTGGTTTTATTTTAAATGTGGCATATAGTGTCGTTCTGAGTAACTATTGACTGTGATCCTGGTTTGTTCACACGCCTCGCGGTAAAACTCCGCATGTGGATTTTGAGGGTGTGACACATGGATGCCAGTCTTTATTTGCTAGGTAGCTTCAAACTCGTGCCATCCCCAGCAACAACATTACCTGCCAACTGATATGCATATAAAAAGTTAGCGTTGCTGAGTGAGTTCTAGTTTAATAATATAAAAAAATATACTTTTGTAAACTTCACTTAGTGATCATTCATCATTATACATAATCAATCATTAAAAGATTCTTTATCTTTCTTTCTTTCATTATCTTTCTCTTTCATAAACTAGGATTGCACAAAGCAAGAGCCTACATTGTTGGTTGGCAATAGATGCCGAACCCCTGTCGGCAAACGTTTATCATGGTAGCTAACCCATCGACAGTTGACCCACACTGCTAAGCACGAAGCCTGCTCATGAATACGGGTCCCGTTCATCATACTTTGGTCAATCACAAGGATTAGACACAAGATGTGCATCCTCATGAGCTAAAATAGTCGTACATCAATTGAGCTAATGACAACAAGGTTGTGCACCTCCATTCATTATGCTTGCAAGGCTTTTCATTCATGATAAGGGCCCGAGGATAACATTTATTAGGTTACACCGTCTCTTTTATCTCTTTATGTCCACTTGGTTATGAATAATACTTTTAAAATATTTGTTGCCTTATAATCACATAACATGAAACATAATAAATATCATTCATAACAGCAGGCCATAAGAAGAGAAATAAACATTAGAAACATTAGACAAGCATAATCTTTCCTTATTCATCAAAACTTAACACTTAGATTCTATTCCCAAAATTTCAGAATAATTCTAAGTCCCCAAAGAAATGCGGATGAACAAATGCGGATGAACTGTAGCAAATGCGGATGAACTGTAGCGAATGCGGATGAAAGTCTTAAGAAAATATTTTAAGTGTTCAAAGAAATGTTGGTAGAACAAATGCGGATGAGCATAAAAAAATGCGGATGAACCGTAGCAAATGCGGATGAAAGTCCTCTGAAAATATTTTAAGTGTCCAAAGAAATGCTGGTAGAACAAATGCGGATGAGCATAAATAAATGCGGATGAACTGTAGCAAATGCGGATAAAAGTCCTCTGAAAATATTCTAAGTGTCCAAAGAAATGCTGGTAGAACAAATGCGGATGAGCATAAACAAATACGGATGACCTGTAGCAAATATGGATGAAACTGTAGCAAATGCGGATGAACACTTAGCAAATGTGGATGAACACTTAGCAAATGCGGATGAACACTTAGTAAATGCGGATGAACACTTAGTAAATGCGGATGAATAAGTCCAGTACCTATGATGCAACTTATGAAATTTACCAGTCCCGAACGTCATCTTAACATGAACTTAGCTTAGATCTATCAGACTAACACTTAGAACATCATAAACATTATATGATCATCAAGAAAATCACATAACATAACTATATCATCATAAACAACCTTACCATACATGGAAAACCATAATTTGCTTCGAAAACATCAGTTAAATATGCATACCAGCCCCAAATGAGCAGAAAACATTTAAGAGAGGGAATCTAGAACTCACCTCTACTGCTTTCGAGTAAAACTCCTCCAAACCTGAGAGCAACCTGGAGTTCTAGCACCTAAACACACAAAAACACACAACCAAACACATAAAAACACTTAAGAATCAGTCCAGAAGCTGAAAACTCAACTGAAACCGAGAAGAACACCATAGAATCTTACCTTTTGAAGACTTTCTCTCTCTAAAACCGGGTGAAACTTCTTCTTCTTGCTTCAGCCGAATTTCTTGCATGAGAGAGAGGAGTATTGGCGGCCTTAACACCTTTTTGAACGCATTATGGGCAAGTTTGGCCCTTGCCAGCTTTTAACCCCTTGTTTTACATTAATTCTCTTTTTTCCCCCTTGCTTTCTTTTCTTTTCTTCATGCTGAATTTTTCGGATGTTACACTAAAACTACACTTCCCCAACTAAGTCTACCAAAATTATTTAAGTTTTCAATATGACTTAAATAATTTGTGTACACCCAGTTGCTAGAAGTATCAGGAAATAAAGTGGCACCAATCATAAAAAATATAATTAATCTAGCTCGTTGGGTGCACTGAAAATCTATGGCATTATTAGGGAATGATTTTATTATTTCATCTAAAATAAACCTTAGGTTTAACTTATAACCACTTACAGCACTTGTAGCAAGTGTACAGCCGGTTAAATACTCAAACCTTATTATAATTTCAGATTCACTCATAGCATAATCAGTGCCAGAAACAACATCACCTTCAACCGGCAAACCCCATAAAACTTGTACATCTTGAAGGGTTATCGTGGTTTCTCCAACTGGTAAATGAAATGTGTGTGTCTCCGGCCTCCATCTCTCCACCAAAGCTGAGTCAAGAGCACGATCAAGTTTGCGATAACCATACTCGATCACACCCGCAAAACCAGCCAACCTTATATATCTCATAATATTATCAGGGATAGGCTCTTCATAAATGTAATCCCAAATAGCTTTATCACCTCATCTAACACGTAAAATTCCTTCATCGCTTTCTGGATCTTGAAAATAATAATCAGCTCCATGTTGACAACTTAAAAATAAAAAATCATTATTTAGTGGACCTGGTGTAATTCTCCAGCTCATTTTTATTTTTGAAATGAAGTATGAAATTATAGAAAAAATTATATTCAAAGATAGTGAGAAAATGGATTGAAAAACGTATGAAATAAACGAAGAATAAAATTTCATTGGTTTAAATATTGATTGTGGGTGATGGGTAGGTTAAATGTGTGGTGGAAAACTAGGGCATGAGAACCCGCCCTTGGCAAGGGCGAGGTCTCTCCTCTGACAAGACACCACACTTCACACACTCACTGCACACACACTAACTCACTGCACACACACTCACATGACAAGACACCACACTTCACACACTCACTGCACACACACTCACTCATTGCACACACACTCACATGCGGATGGATTAAAAAACCCGTCCCTGGCAGGGGCGGGTACCCTTAAAGTCAAAAAGGGTAAAGATTTTCCCCTCTTGTCATTAATGTCTCTTAAAAAGTACATTTTTTAAAAAAAAGTCTGTTATATGGTTAGTTGATGAGGTAAAAATAATATTAATTTTTTAATGACTATGTTCTTATAAATATTAAAGCTACAACTAATTTTAATAAATATTTAAACACTTGCAGCTTTATATTCCAACTAACGTTGATAATTTACATTAGTTGCTAATAAAAGTAGACATTCTTAACTAGACTGTTAATGTATATAAAAGGGATAGAGTTTATTTATTTATTTTATAACTTACAATTATAATATTTATATTTACTTTGTTAACAGTCTTCCAACATTCAAGACCGAAGTAACTAGGCAACTGATTGAAATTTTATGGAAACCAATGCATAATTGATTATTTAATAACCAATTTTATGATCATCGTGAAGTTGCTGTTCCACTACAAATGTACAAGATAATTACTCCGCCTAACATGCCTAAACATGCAGACGAGTCAGGAGACTGCGGGGTGTGGGTGTGTATTTTTCTAGAACGTTTAATTTCAGGTGAATATGTTATGTTACCACTCGATACCATTCAAACTCCCCAAAATTTTCATGACATATTAGCAGAGTTGTTAGCAAAAAGTGTAGTAAGTAGAAGCAAAGAAAATATAAAAAATAGATTATGTATGTTTTAAATTTGTTGCAAGAAATATTATTTTAATGAAAAAAAGGTTTTTTTTGAATTATTAAAGTTGCATCCTACTACTATAAACAGGTAAGTAATGAAACAAACATTCAACAACCAACACTCTAAATTTATCATTCATCCTACTACTATCCATCAAACCAATCACTTTATAGTCATCAAAAATGTTATTCATCTTTTACATACGTTATCACACCCCGACTAAAGCGGCAACACCGAGGCGTGACGAAATTGAATCATAACACAATGATAAAGAGTACTAAAGGCAATTAATTATTAAAATCGAATAGTTGATTACATGCAATCCTAATAACAAAAAAACCAAACAAGTAAATAAGTCTTCATTTATTCAAAATCTAACTAGGTCCAACTAAAGCTTATCCTTGAGACTAGTGTGAGAAAAGCAACGAACTTAGTTTCTATTACCTGAAAACATGCTAAAATATTTCAACTAAAAAATTGGTCAAGCACATAGATTTAGAAGTATACATATAGTAGATAACAATGTACAAACCAATACACAATTTTCCAAATACAAGTAAGTATACTATTATACATGAGTCCACAACCAACCCTAGTGATCAAATGACTCCCGTCTAACCTCCTGACACAAGAGATCAGACTAATAGTATGTTTGTCTAGTATCCAGCTTCAGAACATCCGGCTCCTTCAAAGTCAAAAAGAATACGTTGACTCAAAGGACGCTCGGTATTGATTGGCATGCTTTAACTCGAGTACCAAACTTGATAGGCCAATAGATCTATCTACGTACTCTCGTGACTTCCCCGAAGTTAATGGTTGTGTAGATTGTAGAAACTAGAGGGACTTTATAGTAAAAAGTGTCATAGAATATAGCAACATGTATAATTAGTTTAGTTTTACTAGTATAAGAAAATTGTCATTGAGTTTGCAGAAGACTAGTTTGACTTTAGAATTTGAATTCTTAGTTTGATACAGAGAGCATGTTTTCACCCCAGAATACAAAAGAAAAAGGGACTATGAACTCACCTTGTAAAGTAGGTGGGTTGAGCTTGCAACTTGTAGTAACTTGGAGTGAGGATTGCCCTAAGTAAGTTTATTTAGTTAGTTTATTATATTTGTCGACAGTTGAGGGGTTGTTATTTAAAAGTTCAAGAATGGCTATCGTATACTAGATATGTGTCATCCCAGAGTAGCAAATCCAACAAAAAGTTTTACAGGAAGGAGTTTGTGGATTTTCATCATTTAAGTACCCCGTCTTTCCTTAGCCAGAACCTTTTGTTTGCCATATAACTACATACCGGGTGAAAAGATTCTAGCAAGGATGGGAATGAACAATTTGTATAGTATAGGGTTACAATTGAAAACATAAAGAATTTCACTAGAAACATGATTCAAGTTGATAGATAACCATAATAATCATTAAAGTTTGGATTTTTATTATGTAAAATATGTTTATATTACTTATTTTATAATAAAAATTGTTTCATGACATTATATTCATGAAATTATTGAAAAGTTGTAAAATTTAGGGTTTTAATAGTTTTACAGATTCGCGCACTAAACTTGTGCGAGCTGTTTGAGGGGTCAAATTAATGAACTAGAAGATGTTCTTTATATGGTTGGAAAGATAAAACTCTATCAAAAAAGGGTTTATTATGATGGAGATATGACTATTCGAAGTTGGCCCTATGAATCTGTCAAAATCCGAGAATTTAAGTTTGATGTGTTTAAGCAAAGTTTTGATGATTTCATATTTATTTGATGCTTTGATCCATCTTATGATTAGTATAAAAACATATTATTTAATCATATATCTAGCTAGTTATAATTGAATTTTGGTAGAACAAAATTGGAAAGGTATGAACACGAAGAATACGAAAAACACTAAAACTTACTTGATGAGGGAAGCTTCTTAGATCTTTAAGAGAGTTTCTATGTGTGAGATTTATTTCTATGAGAGCTCTAGATTTAGATTTTAATGTGAAAAAAATAATGAGAATTAGACCCCTATTTATAGTGGAAAATTTAAGGTTTTAGGTTTCAATTAAGATAGATTTTCTTAATGTTTTTATTAACAAAAATCATATATTTTAGTAGGGATAGGGATGAATGATTTTTTTTTTTTTTTTTTGTATTTTAGAGTTAGAATAAGTTTGATTAATTATTTGTTAGATTTAGGATAATTACTAGTTAATTATTTATTAGTTTATTAGATACATATCAATTAAATGATTAAAATAGTAAAATAATATATATATATATATATATATATATATATATTATAAGACTTAATTTAATTAATTAAATCTTTATCATTTTAACAAAAGTTACATATGTAACCAAAGTTACACATATGTAAACTTTTGCCCTTATAGTTATATGTCTTTCATTTATGTAGTAATTTAGCATTATCTTAGACTTCGATTAATTGTAGGGCAAATCCAAGTTACTATTTTTAGCAAGATCGATTATTTAGACACATGTTATTATAGAATTACATTAGCACATAATAGTATCACAATGAATAACAATGTATAGAATATAAGATAGTTTCCACAAATAGGTTCTTGAATTCAATAAATGCTTACATTGAATTACTAGAATTATCAAAGAGTTAAGCATGAAAAAAATCATGGATGTTATAGTCTCCCCTACTTAAGAGAATTTCATCCTGAAATTCAACTAGTAGAGGTCGTGTTAGCTTGGAAGAGGTGTGGGTATTTGAGCTTCATCTAGTTTTCATGTTCTCGGGTGAACTCAGGATCCTGTTTAGAGTTCCATTTGACTTTGACGATGGGGATACGACTCTACTTTAGCTTCTTGACTTCACAATCCAAGATCTCAACTGGTTTTTCAACAATGCATAACATGTCATTAATAGGAATCTCATCCATAGGAATGCTTAAGGTGTCATCGGCTAGAAACTTCCTTAAATTAGACACATGAAAAGTGTCATGGATAAGACTAAGTTCCTGAGGTAACTTAAGCTTGTTGGTTACGGGACCAATCCTTTCCAGGACCTCGAATGGTCTAACGTATCTTGGAGAAAGTTTACCTTTCTTCCCAAATCGAATGACTCCTTTCCTTGGAGAAAACTTGAGTAAAACATGATCTCCTACTTGAAACTCAAGGGGCTTTCTTCTATTATCAGCATAGCTTTTTTGATGGTCTCGTGCAACCTTGAGTCTTTCTTGAATCTTGAATACCTTGTCGGTGGTTTCTTGAATCAGTTTAGGACCAGTAATTTGATTATCTCTGATCTCAGTCCAACACATAGGTGAGCAATATTTTCTTCCGTACAATGCCTCGAATGGTGCACACCTGATGCTGGAATGATATTTGTTATTATATGAGAATTCAATAAGGTGTAGATGAGTATTCCAACTACCACCGAAGTCAATTATGCAGGCTCTAAGCATATTCTCAAGAGTTTGTATAGTTCTTTCTGTTTGACCATCGGTTTGATGGTGATAAGCAGTGCTAAGATCCACACGTGTTCCCAAGGATTTTTATAATGTTTGCCAGAATCTAGAAGTGAAACGACTGTCTCGGTCAGAGATTATGGATAGTGGAACACCATGTCGACTCACGATCTCATTGATATAGATTTTGGCTAACTTCTCCAACTTGAAGTCTTCACGTATAGGGAGAAAGTAAGCAGACTTTGTCAAACGATCGACTATGACCCAAATCGAGTCGTGCCCACAAGAGGTTTTGGGTAGTTTGGTGATAAAATCCATGGAAATCTGTTCCTATTTCCACTGAGGAATTTCAGGCCGTTGAAGTAATCCTGAGGGTTTTTGATGTTCAGCTTTAACCTTTGAACATGTGAGGCATTTCCCAACATACAAAGCAATGTCTTTTTTTATTCCTGGCCACCAATAATATTCCCTCAGATCTTGATACATCTTATTGGTGCCTGGATGAACAGAATATCGTGACTTGTGAGCTTCACTCATGATAAGTTCTTGGAGATTATTGGATTTAGGAATCCATATTTGTCCTATGAAGTAGAGGATTTGATCAGACCTAGATTCTAGCAAATGCTCAGATATACTTATTAGTTCTTTCTTCAAATCATCTTTAGTAAGGACTTGTTTCTAAGCTTCTAAAATTTGATCATTGAGATTCGTTTGAATAATCATTCCCATTACACAAGTGCGTGTGGGTTTAATTCTCTCTTTTCTACTGAGTGCATCGGCTACCACATTGGCTTTACCCGGGTGATAGCGGATTTCACAATCATAGTCGCTTAGCAGTTCCACCCAACGTCTCTATCTCCTGTTGAGTTTCTTCTGATCAAATATATGCTGCAAACTCTTGTGATCGGTATAGACGACACACTTTGTACCGTACAAGTAGTGTCTCCAAATATTTAAGGCAAATACTACAACACCTAACTCAAGATCATGAGTAGTATAGTTCTTTTTATGGATCTTGAGTTGTCTTGATGCGTAGGCAATGACTTTATCTCATTGCATAAGTACACAACCTAGGCCTTGGTTCGATGGGTCACAATATACAACTAAATCTCATTGCCATCTGGGAGAGTTAGGATATGTACATTACACAGCCTCTGCTTAAGTGTCTGGAAAGCGTCTTCCTGCTTTTGTCCCCATTCGAAAGGCTGGTTTTTTTAAGCGGTAAGGCAATTCTTGAAAAGTTCAAGATAAACCTTCGGTAGTACATTGCATTCCCAAAAATGAGCAAACTTCTGAAGGGGTCCTTGGTGTATTCCAATTTGATCACATGACCTAGAAACTAAACTTCACTTAGCCAAAATTCACATTTTGAGAATTTGGCATATAGTTTCTCTTTCTTTAATAGCTTGAGAATCAGTCTGAGGTGTCGCTCATGATCAACTCTGGTTCGAGAATATATCAAGATGTCATCAATGAAAACAATGACAAATTGATCTAGGTATGGCCGGCAAACATGATTCATGAGGTCGATGAATACCGAGGGTGCATTGGTTAGTCCAAAGGGCATGACCACAAATTCGTAGCGTCCATAGCGAGTTTGGAAGGCGGTTTTGGGTATGTCTTCATCTTGTACCCTGAGTTGATGATAACTTGATCGTATATCTATCTTTGAAAAGCAAGTAGCTCCTTGTGATTGGTCGAATAAGTCATCAATACTTGGTAGCGGGTACCGATTCTTGATGGTTAATTTATTCAATTCTCTGTAGGATCCGTCATTCTTCTTGACAAACAAAACTGGGGCTCCCTAAGATAAGAAACTTGGTCGGATGAACCCTTTGTCCAGTAGTTCTTGTAACTGGCTTGATAATTCCCTTATTTCTGATGGGGCTAAACGATAAGGTGATTTGGCAACAGTGTTTGCTTCGGGTATGAGGTCAATCCGGAACTTGACTTGTCTAGTTGGAGGTAGTCCAGGAAAATCATCAGGGAAAACATCTAGAAATTCACGGATAATAGGAATGTCTTGTAGCTTCTTTCCTTTTGACTTCTTTTCAACTATGTGAACTAAGAAAGTAACGTATTGCTTCCTTAGGTAGCTGCGAGCTTTCATACAGGAGATTATTTTTAGATTTCTTCTAGGTTTCTCTCTTTTCACATTTAGGGTATCTCCAGATACTAAGGGAATGCGAACTAGTTTCTTAGCACAAATGATCTCAGCATGGTTGTCTGATAGCCAATCCATTCCAACAACCACATCAAAGCTACCAATCATCATAGGGATTAGATTGATATTGAACAAATGGTCGTCAAGATCTAGAGTACAACCTCGAATAATAGTGTGAGCATGGATTAGTTTTCCATTTAGCTAACTCAATAGTGTAAGTAGTGTCTAACTTAGTAGGTTTTAAGTTAAGCATGGATTGAAAGTCAGCGGAGACAAAACTTGTGTCTGCACCAGTGTCGAACAAAACAGAAGCAAAGTAGTTATTTAGAAGGAACGTGCCCGTGACAACAGAAGGATCCTGACGAGAATTGGGTGCTCCTAAAGCAAAGGCTCGACCATGGGCAACTGGAGCGTTGTTGTTGTTAATTTGGTTTAGCTTAGGGCAATGGTTTCAGAAATGATCAAGGCCACCACATTCATAACAAGCCCTGATTGTGTTATTTGGAGGAGGGTTAGAAACTGTATCAATGTTGGCGTTGGTGGTAACAGGTGCCTTGTAGTACTGAGTGGTATGACCAAGTCTAACACAGTTGTTGCACTTGCGACACTCATAATTATGATGAAATGGGCATTTGGGGCACTCGGGTAATTTGCCCGTGTAGGGTTTCTTAGTAGGAGTTTGATTATTTGAGGTAACTTGGTTCACTGGTGTAGCATAAGTCACCATTGCAAACCCTTTATAGCTCTTTTGCTTTTTGTTGTTGGAACGATCTAGCTTCTTATTCTTAACATTAGTTTTCTTGGATTATTTCTTTACTAATACTCTAGACTTGACCAAATCATCATTTATGGTGGCCGACAAAAGAGTAGCTGCTTCAAGAGTAGTTGGTGAAGCAGATAAAGTAGGGATTCTAACTTGGAGGCTCAATCCACCAATGTAACGATCAATCATACGGCTCACAGGTGTAACCATATGGGGCACTAGGGTGCAAAGTTCATGGAATCGGGCGGTGTATTCCATGTGCTCAGCTCCATCCATAGTATGGTTCCACATCTCAGTCTCTATCTTTTGAAGTTCATTCTTAGGGCAGAACTCTCGGATTAGTAGTTCTCTAAATTCATTCCAGAGCATAGCCATGGAAACATTTCTACCCCTGGCTCGGAGTTGGGCATTCTACCAGGTATGGGATCTCTTGTGGAAACAGCTTGAAGCATACTTCACCTTTAAGTTTTCTGGACATTGACTCATATCTAGAGTAGCTTCCATTTTCTCAAACCATTACAGTAGGCCTGTTGCACCTTTGGTGCCATAAAAATCTGTAAGTTTGCATGACTTGAATGTTTTATAGGTGACAGAGTCATTGTTAGCATTTCCACCACTTCCACCGCTTCCAGAACTTCCAGTGTTACGGAGAGAATCGCTAATCTGAGCTACCATGCCGGGAATAACAGTCGGTGCAACAAGCTCAGCTATTTTAGCATTGTTGCGACGAGGAGCCATGTTATCAAGGCAATAACATTTGATGATTTTTTATGTGTAAGTAATTTTATAAGAAATCAAGAATGTGTTTAATAATTTTAGAAACATAAAAATCAAGGATAAGATGACTCAAAATAACAATGAGATGTTTCAAGTGTAAACGTTCGGTTCACAAACCAAAGCGATTACGTTCACTTATCAAAGTATTAGGTCTCAACCTTAATGAAGACACGCGTACCTATAAGCAGACACACACCCTAGAGTTCCCAGGTAAGGTAAACCGATCTATCAGTTGATTTGGATTTATATGAATACATTGCCTAGACAGAACACCCCGAGATACAAGCATCTAACTCTTCCAGCATTGCATGTGTTCAATTATAGGACTCAGATTTTGACGGGATTTAAAAATCATAAGTAAGAATTCAAAATTTGAGATTTGAAAATCCTTTTGATTTAGGCACAATGCCTTAGAATATAAATTGAGAATTGTGTGTGCATTGATTGTAATCAAAGTATAAGAATAATCACGTAAGGGATACCATATTAAATCCTATCTAAGCATATAGGATACATGAGAGGACTCATGTGTGAGGTACTTAGTTATAGTCTAAATAAAGTCCTATCTAAGCATATAAGATACATGAGAGACCTCATGTGTGAGGTACTTAGTTATAGTCTAGGTCATTCTATTTATAATAACCTAATTCTCTACAACCAAGGCTTTAATACCAATATATCACACCCCGGCTAAAACGGAAACACCGAGGCGTGATGAAATTGAATCGTAACACAAGGATAAAGATTACTAAAAGAAATTAATTATTAAAATCGAATAGTTGGTTACATCCATTCCTAATAACAAATAAATCAAACAAGTAAATAAGTCTTTATTTTATTTAAAGTCTAACTAGGTCCAACTAAAGCTTATCGTTGAAACTAGCATGAGCAAAGCAACAAACTTAGTTTCCATTACCTGAAAACATGCTAAAATATATCAATTAAAAAGTTAATGAGCACATAGTCTTAGAAGTATACATATAGTAGATAACAATGTACAAACCAATACACAATTTTCCAAATACAAGTAAGTAAACTATTATACATAAGTCCACAACCAACCCTAGTGATCAAATGCCCTCTCGTCTAACCTCCTGACATAAGAGGTCAGACTAATAGTATGTTTGTCTAGTATGAAGTTTCAGAACATCCGGCTCCTTCCAAGTCAAAAAGAATACGTTGACTCAAACGATGCTAGGTATTGATTGGCATGCATCAACCCGAGTACCGAATGGGCTTGTCAGGCCAATAGATCTATCTACGTACTCCCGTGGCTTCCCTAAATTTAATGGTTTTGTAGATTTTAGAAAATAGAGGGACTTTATAGTAAAAAGTGTCATAAAACATAGCAACATGTATAATCAGTTTAGTTTTACTAGTATGAGAAAGTTGTCATTGAGTTTGCTGAAGACTAGTTTGACTTTAGAATTTGAATTCCTACTTTGATACGGAGAGCATGTTTCCACCCCAAAATACAAAAGAAAAAGGGGCTATGAACTTACCTTGTAAAGAAGGTGGATTGATCTTGCAACTTGTAGTAACTTGGGGTGAGGATTGACCTAAGTAAGTTTATTTAGTTAGTTTATTGTATTTGTCGACAGTTGAGGGGTTATTATTATAAAACTTCAAGAATGGCTATCGTATACTAGATATATGTCATCCCAGAGTAGCAAATCCAACAAAATGATTAACAGAAAAGAGTTGGTGGATTTTCATCATTTAAGTACCCCGTCTTTCCTTAGCCAAAACCTTTTGTTTGCCATATAACTACATACTGGGTGAAACGATTCTAGATATATGTTAGAATAAATCAAAGGTGTGTTTAGTATGCTTATAAAGTATAGGGAACAAGTGTAAATATAAGTCTAGCAAGGATGGAAATGAACAAGTTGTATGGTATAGGGTTACAATTGAAAACATAAAGAATTTTACTAGAAACATGATTCAAGTTGATAGATAACCATAACAATCATTAAAGTTTGGATTTTTATTGTTTAAAACATGTTTGTATTACTTATTTTATGATAAAAATTGTTTCATGACATTATATTCATGAAATTATTGGAAAGTTGTAAAATTTAGGGTTTTGATAGCTTATAGATTCGCGCACTAAACTTGTGCGAGCTGTTTGAGGGGTCAAATCAATGAGTTAGAAGACGTTCTTTATATGGTTGGAAAGATAAAACTCTAAATTTTATTTTTCGGAAAAGAATCATCAAAAAAGGGTTTGTTATGATGGAGAAATGACTATTCGAAGTTGGCCCTATGAATCTATCAAAATCCAAAAATTTAAGTTTGATGTGTTTAAGCAAAGTTTTGATGATTTCATATTTATTTGATGATTTCATCCATCTTATGATTACTACAAAAACATATTATGTAATCATAGATCTAAGCTAGTTATAATTGAATTTTGATAGATCAAAATTGGAAAGGTATGAACACGAAGAACACTAAAACTTACTTGATGAGGGAAGCTTCTTGGATCTTCAAGGGAGTTTCTATGGGTGAGAGTCATTTCTATGAGAGCTATAGATTTAAATTTTGGTATTAAAAAAATAATGAGAATTAGACCCCTATTTATAGTAGAAAATTTAAGGTTTTAGGTTTCAATTAAGATAGATTTTCTTAATATTTTTATTAATAAAAATCATATATTATAGTAGGGATGGGGATGAACGATTTTTTGATATTTTAGAGTTAGAATAAGTATGATTAACTATTTATTAGATTTAAGATAATTACTAGTTAATTATTTATTAGTTTATTAGATATATATCACTTAAATGATTAAAATAATAAATAAATATATATATATATATATATATATATATAATTTTGTAATTATTTATGCATATATATATATATATATATATATATATATATATATATATATATATATATATATATTTCTATTTTATTATTATAAGACTTAATTTAATTAATTAAATCTTTATCCTTTTAACAAAAGTTACATATGTAACCCTAAGTTACACATATGTAAACTTTTGTCCTTATAGTTATATGTGTTTCATTTATGTAGTAATTTAGCATTATCTTTGATTTTGATTAATTCTAGGCCAATTTTCAAGTTATTATTTCTAGCAAGATCGAATATTTACACACATGTTATTATAGTATTACATTAGTGTATAGTAATAAAAAATGTTATTCATCTCTTACATACGTCGTCTTCCAAAACCTTCTTATAAATCGCAACTACGATATCACTTTATATACATAATAGTGATAAAAAAGATTCTACTGTCTTGTTCTTATTCTTTTTATCTACATAATATTGATCATAAGATGAAATTTTTGAATGGACAGTTCGAACTCCCACACTGAAGTGGCTAAGCTGTATGCTATAACTTCCATCTTGCTTGTTCTAATGAAGTCAACAATCTCTAATTATAGGTTGCATGCTATATGTTGATAAGAAATAATGAAGACATACTATTTGTTGATGGGAAAAAATAAAGACATTATGTGTTGACAGAAAAAATACATACCATGTCTTGACAGGAAAAAATGAATACATATTATGTGTTGACGGGAAAAAAATAAATACATGTTATGAAAAATGAAAAATATAATATGTGTTGATTTCTTGTATTTATAGTGGTATCTTTCCCTAACCTCATTATGTATTTTTATTAGTGGTATCTTTCCGTATTTAATTTACTTTTATTTTGATTTCTAACAAAAAATATGTAAATTTAATAACTGAAACAATAATATATAATAAAAACATCATAGAAAAATATTATAATATAATCATAATAACTAATACAATATAATTCTAACAGCAACGGGGTAAGCTGCGCTAGAAATAAAATTAATCAACCATAAACCGCCTATACAACTTAAACATCTCCCACAATCTACGGGTTTACCCTTAACTAAATGTTCTATCAACATGCAAACGTAAACTCTTTCATTATCTCTCAAGTCTTGGGGTGATATAACATAATCTTCATTTATTTCAACCCAAATGGTTTTTCTAGTTGTCCGGTATATCTCCAAAAACGAAGGTTTACTAAAAGAGTGCCGAAATACGCAGAGACTTTCTTTAACGCTGGGTGAACAAACCAACCGAATTCATTACCACCAATTTCTTCACTACAAAAAATCTCTAATTTTATTGTCCGCAAATTAACACAAACAAATACCTATTCTTTACTCTAAATACGGAAATAGAAAAATACATAATCAACATCTAAAAAGGAGGGATACGGGTTGAACTTTTCATCAGCAAATGAAATAGCATGCTTACTACATGAATAAGTTAAGAAGTCAAAAAAAAATGTGAATGTAGTATAGTTCAACGCATATTTGACATTCTATCTTTGTATAGCTCTTTATGTTTCCACTTCATCATTATTAAAACCCAACCTTTAACGTGCTGTATAAAAATACATTTATTAATATAAGTATAAAAATACATCTATTAATAATGTATAGAAAATTTTACCACTGCGGTTAAATAACCGTTACGTCGGTAACCTAGTAAAATACCCCAAAAATGCTTGTCAAATTTTATTGGGGTTAAAAAGATAGCATAATAACAAAAAGGGGCATCCCCTTATCATAAAACTCCATAACATCTGTTAATCATTTTTATGCCTAATCATCTGGAATGACCCATTTACGTGCGATAGATCGATTGGTTTCAACATATTCGTGGGCATGTAATGATAAGTTTATAAGAGTGTTTTCTTCTAGGTGTTGAACATCCGAAGTTGAAGATTCGTTTTGATTATCCAAGCTGATGGTTTTAGAGCGGGTTGAGAAGAGTATTGATATTTATCCATAGATGTATTAAATGAGAAATGAAGAGTGTTTTGGAAAGTGAATGAAGTATAGATGAGGTTATGTCTATTTATACATATCATACTATTAATTTAAATATAAAATTAATTTTAAATTTGTTTTTTTATGTCTATTAATTTTGTATTTTAAAGAAAATAGAAGTTTTTAATTTCGTATTTTAAAATAACTTTTTTAGATGGACTTTATAATTTTAATTAAAAAAATTATTCGGGCGATATTCGGTACATGGGGTATCACCGGCGTATCGTCGGTACCGGGCAATACTGATTAGCATGTATATCGCCGGCAACAAATTTTTTTTAACATATCCACGTGGGCGATACCGAATGGATTGGTATCGCCACATGGCAAGACATTGACTAATCTCGCAATTCTTTGGGTCAAATGCTATTAATGAAAACCTGGTAATTTTCCCAAGCATTAATGTTGAATTGTGCTCATTTCGAAGATTGCTATGTAGACCTTTTTCGTATAATGACTGTTTTCTAGCTACGTTTAGATGATTGCTAT
The DNA here is from genome assembly GCA_025506505.1 of Flaveria sonorensis. Lineage (NCBI taxonomy): Eukaryota > Viridiplantae > Streptophyta > Magnoliopsida > Asterales > Asteraceae > Flaveria > Flaveria sonorensis. Next base: position 11,694,186 of record CM046425.1, on the reverse strand, counting down.
TAGATTCACCAGCCAATTTACCTCTTTATTTTCTTAAAAAATAAGCAGCAAAAAAGGGGTAGAATGATGTCAAATGACTTGCAGTTCATCATCAAGGTGCCTTTCAGTTTCATTAATCTCAACTCTCATGACTTGCAGTTTTCTTCATCAATGTGTGTTTCAGTTTCGTTAGTTTAGGATGATTTCGTGTCTTTCGAATATGTTTTGGTTTCTTGGAACTGGAATCAAACCGAGGTAGTGTTTATATTTCATTTTGGGTTTCCGAATTTGATGAAACTTTATAGGGGGAGTTTTAGGGCTGGACCATAATATTGGAGTAAAGCTGATTATGTTTTGCATCTTTTAATGGTTTCGTTTATGTTGTTTTCTATTTTTATTTACTAACGTTTAAACATTTTTTTAACAGGGAGCTCTGGAAGGTAGGATTAACATTCCACACATTGAGAATAGGCTTGTTGGATTCAACAAGGATGGTAAGCAACTCGATGTAGAGGTAGATCACAAGTACATTTGTGGAGGGCATTATGCTTCTTACGTGAGGGTAATCGGTCAAATTATGGCCAGGTTAGCCCAAATGGCAGGTTACATTTTTGTTAGTATGTGTTAGCAAATCTTTAAATCAATTTTCTTTGTATTGGGTTGATTACATACTACATTTTGTATTAGGAGTTGCAGGTTTTGTTTAAATCTTTTTGTTAACTGGTCAAGTTGTACCACAAAAGGCATGCATTTTGATTTGTAACGGGTCAAATTGTACAACATTGTACTTACTTGGATGTTTACATTTACGTAAAATAACATTGGAAATGTAATAGTTTGTATTTGATTTGTAATTAGTCAAACTGAACTTAGCCCGTATAAAGTTAGATTACAAACGTACACGTTCAACATCCCGCGGCATCGCGCGGGAAACATTCTAGTTACACATGATTTCATTATTCAAAATTTAAATGTGATTCAAACAATTTACAAAAGTATTGTAAGACTTAAAACCAAATATAAACCATCGTTCAAATAATTTTTTAAATTTCTTGACTTCAAATAATCAAACTTGATATAAACTATCATCCAAAGAACTTTAAAATGTCTTTCAAACAGTTGTTACAATTATTTTAAAACTTTAAAGTGTGAAAGTAAAACTTTAAAGTGTGAAAGTATTTGTCACTCAAAAATTTTTCAAATGTCATTCAAACAGTTTTATAAATTCTCTCACCACAATATCTCTTAGGAGTTCGCAGTTTAAAGTTTGGGAAATCAAAGTTAATTTGTTTTATGGAAAAACTTTCATATATGCGAAAACTTAATTGAATGTGGAAACTTGATGGTATGCGAAAACTGTGAAGATGCGAGAACTTTGCTATGTGACAGAACTTGTGGATGCGAGAACTGCGAAGATGCGAGAACTTTGCTATGTGACTTATGGATGTGAGAACTTTTACTTCTTTGTATAAATAGTTTGTTTATGTGTATTTTGTAATCGGTTGTAACAATGGCAAAGTTGTATGTGGGTACTTTGAAGGTCTTATTTGTAATTGCATATTTTGAGTGAAATACATTAAAAACCTTCTCTACTCAGTTCGTTGTTAGATTCATTTCATATTATTTAATCACTAAAATCATTTCTAACATCAAATTGCATTCGTTTCGCATCTGCAAATTGATCCTCGATCCTTATTAAGTGGATTCAAGGTGTTTCCCGATCATTTACAATCCTAAATGCCTTTCTACTGTTTTAATGAAAATCATAATGTTCACAATTCCCATTGTATCTAGGAATAGGTCATTCACATCTTTAAGATCTTATATTAGATAACAAATGCACTATGCGTCACTGCAAGCTAAAATCATAAGATCTTATATTAGATAACAAATGCACTATGCGTCACTACAAGCTAAAATCATAAGTATGTTTACTACCCATGCTACAGATGCAACAAAGAATGACCACAATAAATCGTGAACAACAAAGGGTAAATAACACAAAATTACAACTAAATTTAGGAATGAGTTACATACTGATGATTGGTTAATATGCATGCACTTAGTATAGTTAATATTGCATTTTTAATATATTTTATATGTTGAACAATATTACTTTCTTGCGTGTTTGAAATGTAGGTCAAATGAAGCTTAACGGATATTATTTGAGAATGATACAAAGGATACGAAGACTACGGGTTGAAAGGTGCTGAAAATAAAGAAAACTGTGCAAACTGCAGGGAGGCCGTAAGCTACGGCATGAGGCCGTAACTTACGGCCCTGTATCAACACCGTCTGTGAACTCCGTAAGACAGAAGGTTTGGCCGTCTGGTTGAAGGTAGGCCGTAACCTACGGCCTATAGGCCGTAACCTACGGCCTATAGGCCGTAAGTTACGGTCTAGGGCGATATTTTAAGGGTTGTTTCAAATTTCAAAACCTATTTAAACCCTAACATTAAGGTTTCGAAAAAATACTGACTCCCAACCTCAAGAACGAATCTTGGAGCATTTTTGAGTCATTAAAACCCTCTCTAATCATCAAGTGATCGAGGATGCGTATGCAAAAAGACAAGATTGAAGCGACTATGATGAAGATGCAAGGCTAAACCACCCGTGATCATCCCTGGGTGGACGGTTTGTGATTGGATTATGCATGCGTATGTGTTTACCTAGTCAAGACATAAACTTTGATTGTTTAACAACTTTTATTCTTTTATGTGTTTTGAATCATGTGTTGATTAAAGATTCGTGTTTGTTGATTTGATTATTACTTATCAAGTTATCAGTTTTATATTGTTAACCATTGAGTAGTAATTAGGTTATCATCATTAATCGGTGATTGCAAATAAAGTTTCTAGATTATGGCATTAGTTAGTTTACTAATTAATTTACATAATCGGATATCAAGTTCGTAATTACCTTTCAACATATGTGATAAACAAGTTATGTAATTGTAACTTCAAGATCGGGTAAAACATAAGCCGTGTATTCAATTACATTCCTGAAACCCGAGTGTGATCTCTTTCATCTCAATAGTTCCAAACCAAGTCCAGGTTTTCGTTTTGCTTTATAAAGTAATCTTTTTTAGTTAATCTCATCCACATTCATTTACAGTCAAGAGACAATAGTTCAGTTTTCTAAATTTGTAAGTTAGTTTAATAATCAAACGAATCGTGTAACACTAACCACATGCTCCCCGTGGATACGATACCTGACTTACCCTAGCTACCTAGGTTAATTAGGTTTTTGCATGACCCCAACGACAGGTCATCACATACTTTCCTACACTTAACAAATATCCATCTCATGACACCAATCATGTAATCCTACATAAGCGTATCATATTTTCAATGTCCTGTACAACGATTAAGTATCAATGTTGCAGAAAAATCGACAACGTTTTGCGTTTAGATCCTTAATAAATTGTGAATAACAAAGGGTAAATAACATAAACACAAAGCAATTGAAGTAAAACTCATAATCAAAGTAAAAACCTAGGTTTCAGGGTGTTTTGATTTTGGCAAAAGCGTTGGCTCTTATAATACGGTCACCACATCACTACCAACACCACACCACCATTACCCTATCTCGAAAAGCCGAAAACAATCAACAGAGTTCGTTTGACATCACCTCTACTTACGAACCTCTTAGTGATGATTGGTGATAGTAATCATGAAAGGATATCTGCATGTGCTCATCTTGCTTAGCAGTGGATAACCAACACCACTAACGGATGATAAACCACCTCGACCAGCACAACGCTTCCACCACCAGACAACCGCCACCTTGGTTAAAGAAAGTGGGTGAATAGACCCAATCACCATCCGTAATTACGAATGAGGCAATGGTAGTCGGCGATAACCACGATCACACCGACCAGAAGGAAAAGGACACATTAATGATAAAAAGCCATCGAACCGATTTGAAAAAGAGAGAGACAAAGTTACCACCACTTCTATGCAGCCAAAAGAGTCGTAGATAGAGAAACTAAGAGCATTCGTATAAGATTCTTCATCCTTATTTTTATAATTTAACTAAAAATTATTATTTTTTCTCTATACTTTTCAATTAAATAATACATTTTATACCTTTATCATTATCTTTTCTATCTCTTCCACTCACTAACTACTTTAAAAAGATATTAAAAAATTTATATGGGTGAACAATGTTTACCCTAAATATACAGATAAACAGTAATATTTTTTTTTATCCTCTACTCACGATCACTCACAATCATCTTTTATAATATAAAGTAGACACTCACATATTTACGAGAAATAAGACGTGAATGCTCTAATGGTCTAGATTCTACAATATGCTATCCATGAAGTTCAACTTTAAATATAGTATCATTAGCATAGTTTTTAAGGATAATTGCATACATCCCTGTAAAACAACTTAATTGTATATTTACCCAATTTAAAATTGTAATGGTATATACCCACTCCTTTAATATTTTTAATTGTATATTTTCCCTATTCACAACAAAATTAGTATATATCTCCTCCCTTAATGAAGAAAATTTTTAAATTTACTCATTTATTTATTTTATTAAAAACAAATTAAAGATTGACAATATTACCCTTGTGAGGGCTTTGATTTGCGCGTTAATTAAGGGCAGTTTCTGTTATAGCACTAGGAATCAGTTCCGTTAGTCTAAGCTAAAACAGAGGGGCTTTGGAATCCATTCCGTATTCCGTACGCTAGGAAGTCAATCTGAATTGTAATTATAGTCTTCGCTTGAACCGAAGAGAGCAATGCGAACAGTTTAGGAGGCCGCAGATCAAACCCTTAGTTCAGTGTCGGGTTTCATAAGTACTCTCGGTCAATCATATCATTCTCCAGACGGGATGGGATGTAGGCATGTTTATTGGAGCAGTTGGGAAGAGCATAGGCTTTTTTCTTTTTTCAATTGTTAGAAAAAGGAGCTTGGTCAGCCATGTTCCCTACGTACCCTCTCGTTATTCCCATGATTACCCGTTGCACCTATTCTCCGCAACCGTCGGTTATTTTTAGCTAGCTTTTTTTCTTTTTACATTTTTTTACTTTTTATTTTTGTTTTTCCATGTTTCATTAATGAGTGTTTTTACTTTCTTAAATTTTTTTTTTCTTTTTTGTGTTTTTTAATAATGTTATTCGTCTATGTTGAGGCTATTCTTTTTATTAAACTTTTGAAGTAACAATAATAATATACAACACAAATATAAAAATTTTAATTCGTTACTGAACCAAAAAATATCATGACAAAAAACAATCACAAATAATCATGAGTAAAATAGTTTTCATGACAAAAAACAATCACAAACATAATATGATCTATTTTAACAAAAAATCAAAATGAGTAAATTTAATATTGTTTTCATTAAAAGATGACGGTTTATATGTAATTTTAATTTAAAATTAAATAAATAGACAATTAACAAGGTTTAAAAAGAAGGTATTTACAATTTGCTTTAGTTTTTATGAGTCTCAATGATTTATTAAGCATTTATCCTAAAGTAAACAAAGGGGCATTTTGGGCATAGACAGTTGACGTTATCCTGTATCGCCCTTCACACTCTGATAAACTCATCTTCATCCAAATCTTCATCCCAAAACCAGAGAGCACAAAGCTACGAAAATGGCGATGTCCCTCTCCACCCTCACATCATCCTTCTCACATCTCTCTTTCTCCTCACAAGTTTCACAGAAACCCTACTCCCTCACACTCACCCCCTCCCTAAAATCCATCAATTCACCCCAATTCCCCAAAATCAAACCCCAGTCTCTTACCGTCGTCGCCACCGTCGCCGCCGAGCCTCTCACCGCCGATTTGGAGACCTCGAATCTCGAGAAGTACGTCAAATCCAGACTCCCCGGTGGCTTCGCCGCCCAGACGCTCATCGGCACCGGTCGCCGGAAATGCGCCATCGCTAGGGTTGTTATTCAGGAAGGAACTGGAAAATTCATCATAAATTACCGTGATGCGAAGGTAGTTCGATATAATTTCTTTTGGTGTTATCTTCTTGGTCTAGCTTTTGCTTTGGATTGCTTTGCTTTTGTTGAATTGTGTTTGCTGGTGAGATTATGAATGTATGGTTGGTGATTATGTACCCTACAATCACGAATAGCTATGAACATCGTAAAGATATGATTTTTGGGGAAATTTGCAAATGCATCAGAGTTGATAGCTAGTACTTCTAGCACTGCTGTTGAATCCATTTACTTCAACACTAACAAGAACTTGTTTAATAAGCGAGTTGGACATGTTTTAGCGCTATTACATATGATTAGTTTAATAACACGTATGACAGGACATGTTTAACATGATTATTGACATGATACAATTAACACGGATAGGAAATAAGAAGGTTATAAGAAGATAAAGAAGGTAGAAGTGTAAATTTAAGGTTAGCCTAGGGGAGGGAATTCAATTATGAAACATAAAAGTATTCTAATAACTATAAACTACATTATTTGGATAAAGGGGAATTAAATTTGTGGCTTCGACCTGTTAACCCATTAAACAGATTTAGTTAAACGTGCTAGGCTTGTCATTTTTTATAACTGATTAGACGGGTTAAACCCATCTAGTCACATTTTTTAGTGTATCACTAAATGGTCTGCCCGTTTATTGATGAAACCGTTTACCCTAGACTTTAACTTCGTGTCATGTCATGCCATGTCATGGTAGTGAGTCGTGTCAGAATCGCCAGCTCCATGAGATCATGAAGATTGCTGTATTTTTCTTTTTTCTTTATAAAGTTTTACTCATCTGGCATCAATAATCATCATTATGACTAAACTGTAGCACTGTAATTCAGTAGACATGTCAAGATTATTCTAGTTCATCCTTCATTTTGATACCTTTAACTAGTTGACAGCCTCAAAGATTAATCGAGTTTGTTGATGACACAAACGTACAAAATCATTTAACGATTGAGCTTTGCTGTAATTTCTTAGATGTTCTTTGCCACATTATCAATATGTTGAATGTTATGCAGGAATATCTTCAAGGCAATCCATTATGGCTTCAATACATCAAAATCCCATTGGCAACACTAGGATATGAAACGAGCTATGATGTGTTTGTGAAGGCACACGGAGGTGGTCTTTCTGGGCAGGCACAAGCAATATCTCTTGGTATTGCTCGTGCACTACTAAAAGTGAGTGAAGATCACCGAAAGCCCCTTAGAAAAGAAGGTCTTCTTACTAGAGATGCAAGAACAGTTGAACGAAAGAAACCTGGTCTCAAGAAAGCCCGAAAAGCCCCACAATTTTCCAAACGTTGAGGTACATTTTGGAAATTCGTATGTTGTTTCTGCTGTAATATGTCTTGTCTCGGATACTGGTTTCTACCATAGTTCTCTCTGTTTTAAAATGTTGGTCGTTTAAGATTTCTGCATACTGATTAAGGAATGCAGTTATTTAAACTGGTATTTTATTATTACCGTAGAATATGGTTCTACTTTTTGTTGTAAATTAGATGAATCAGTTGACCAAATGTTATCATATTTTATTTCAACTTTTGGGTTTCTGCATATTCTTGAGCATTCCGTCTGTAATATGTTGCTTTCATCTTGATTTTGTGTGAAATTGATTCGACTTAGAGTCAACAGTTCTTGATCTCTGCACTGTTGTTAGCTAATCTGTTGTACATTGCATCATACATCGTCACATGAATGTTAAATAGGTGTGTTCAGAGATGGATTGCTTTGACATTTACTCGAACCTAACTTGGAAAACCCGTGATCTTATAAGTGGTGAACCGATTTTTACTGTGTGTCGGATGTGTAAGAGATGGAGCATGAAAAACGAGTGAACTGTGTGAAGTCATGGATTTGGCCATATGGCCAACCTCATTAAATTTGTTTGTTTGAACTTGTAAAAGAGAGTTATTAGGGTTGGTTACTAATTAGAAATAAGATAAGCTTAAGGGTAAAAGTTACATGGATCGTCTATGTCTCTTAAAATTTCAGCTTTCGTCCTCAAGTCCAAGAAATTAAGATTATGGCTCTTAATGTTCACTCGACCATCACATTATTCATCTCTAGGATGCGTGTTTAAATTATGTTAAATGGGTGTAAACTACATTTTTACATATAAAGCTAAAAAAAGCCAACCCTTCACCCTCACTCTTTCTTTCTAATTGCCTAAATCATCCCTCTTCCTGCCCTAACCCTGCCCGGTAGCCCTTTGAGGCTACCAGTATTCTCCTCACTTCTTCTCTGCCCCCAAGCAATGACTATCAGCTATGGCTCCTATCCACTCCCCTTTACTGCGTCCCAATCCTAGCACTCCCTTCGGTGGGCTCCATTAAACATCTTCGAAGAATTGTATCTTCATATGTTCTAAATTATCATCGCTGTGATTAGACAAAAAAGTTTGATAGTATATTATTGTCACAATGTCACATACTAATGCAGATCATGTTAAGTGATTGTTTGAGTACAGCCATGTTGGAGTTCAAACAGACAATGACCACCACTTATCGTCACATACTAATGTTTCCTATTTCTTGATGCTGAATTGGTTACATCAAAGGCTGTTTTTGGGTCATGATCTTTGATCATGAATGGTTTTTGCTACCTTGCACTTTATTAGCCAGCCTGAATGCCTGATACAAATGAGTTGACTAATAGTCACACTTTGGTTTGTATTGTGCATTTGTTTGTGGCTTGTAAACCCTTGTTTGGTGGGTCAACCCTCATTTGGATAACCATGTCATTAAGAAGATAAAGTGGTTACTTAATATTTAACAACTAGCTTTAGTAAACGCGTGTATCATACGAGTTAAATAAATAAAATATTAAATAAAATGAAATTTATCAATTATAAAATAATATTCTAAAATAATATATGATTGAAATCTTCATTATTATAAACGTTTTTAAAAAATGCCCTTTTTAAAAACTTTCTTATTAGAACTCCCAATTTTAATTAAAATTTGTTTATATAAAATTTTACTTTTTAAAACACTAATTTTAAAATATTTCTTATTTAAAAAAAAAAAGTTTGATTTTTATGAAATATTTTGTATTTTATAATTTTTTTTCTTTAAAAATCACATTAATGAAAAAAACTCTTTCTTAAATTATTAAAAAAATATTTTAATATAGAAAAGAATTAAATGATATTATTAGTAATTAATTTGATTATTTAATAGAAGAGGGATGCGAGAAAAAATTGTTGAGAATGAATGTGATGGTGGCACGTGCTATTTTTAGTTATTATTTTATTAGAATAAAAAGATTTAATGACTTAGGTTATGGAATAGTAGTAGCATGAGTTACTACACTATTGTCTAAGTTACTATTCGTATAAATAGATTAATCTTTTATTCATGTAATGCATCTTAGTAGCTTAGCAAGCTCTAATTTCCCAAATTCTAAATTCCAACTTTTCAAATATAGTAAAGTTTTCATTCGGTAATTCCTCTTGCCTTCTCCCATTGAAGGAACCTTCTCCTGATAGGTCACAGACACGATCCAAAGCCAACAAGTGGTATCATACTAAGGTAGCCACATTGTGTATGACCAAGTACGTATGAAGGATTAGGGTTCATCCCGCCATTCACACGCACAAGAAGCTTAAAAGACCGGTGGAAAACCTTGAGTTGTGTTACTTGATGCTTACAAAGTTAAATTACTTAGTATGGGCTTTGAAGAGCTAACTACAATGTAGACGCTAAGTTAAATTTATGGATAAGTTTTGAATAACAAACAATTTCTAGACCCTTTATCGAGTCATAGCATGAATTCTTGATTATATACTTGGGGAACTTACATTCCTCTACTTTGTGAACTTAAGGTTTCATTAAAACATCTTGATTCGTTGGTTTGATAATTTAAGAGCAACTTGCATCTCTACTAGTTTATTTTTATTCAAAACTACCCTAAAAGATGGGTCTCTCGCCCTATTTCCCAAACCGAGTGCTGTCCGTCGTCACTTTTTTAAATTTAAATTTAATAAATACAATAAAATAATTAAAAAACATCATTTTCATTAATTTAAAATAGTATACATAAATAAAAGTTCAAAATAACTTCAAATAGCTAATAAGTCTATAATAAACTATGAGAAACTAAACCACCTCATATTTTGTCTAAGTTTCCGCTTGCGTTGAAGGACTATTAACTATGTCAAAGTTTCATGCGGTTTTAGAAAAACCTTATTATCGTTGTCTTTTTGTTCTTGCTACACAGCCTCCAATTTCTCTTCCATCATGAGCGTCGAGACTTTGTTTCTTTTTATTTTAATTTTCGCCATCTTACATTGAAGATTTTTTTTTGTTTTCTTGTTCTTCTTTGCTCATCGTCTTGAAATTGGAATCGATTTTGAACAATTTTCCTTGTTGGTTGATGACTCGACCGCTTTCTTCCCTTTCCGTTGCGGTTTTGTCGTGTTATATGTTTAATTGAGGTTGGAAATGTTACTTGTAACGCCATTCGACAATATTGTATAGTTTCATGATCCGGATGTTTTTGTTCTTTATTGTGGATGATTTTCAAACTTCGAACCCATTAGTGGAACGGGTTGCCATTTGTGATGGTTGCTTACAACCTCTCATGTCGATAGGTAAGTGAAACCTGACTTTCTTGTAATCCTTCAATGCCATCGTCATCACATTCACAGCTGCCAAACCACTAGTCCCACTATAGTACAGGTTTACTCTTAAAAATAAATATTAATAACTTAAAATAACATTAATATAATATAAATAATATAATTTATACCAATCGCATGAGATGCTTATGAACTTGCTTATCTTTAAGTTCAAGTCCTTTCACTTTGTGTTTAGTTGGTGGACGGGTTGGCTAGTTAGACCAAGTTGCTCGTAAAAATGGTCTTTCATACGCCCAAAAACTAATCGTACGAGTTTTTGCTGATTTCTAACAGTCGAGTCTTTTGAAATATGAATCTAAGCTTTGGCCAAGGCTTCTTTCTTGATGTCCTCCCAAGGCTTCAACTTCATCCACTTTGTAGACATTCATCCTCGTTTTGATGATGTTTCAACGTCTTTTAATAATGTTTGAATGGGGACCTCCTCTTCTCACTCTTCTTCTTCTTCATCTTCTTCGACTTCACTTTTTTCTTCTTCGTTTTCATCATATTATGATATGTGTAGTGACGGACCTAGAAATTTTTTTCATAGGGGTGGAAATTCTTAAGGGTCGTTTGGCTGTCGCAATATAATATATTTTTCGGTCAGGTTCGGGTTAGATTGGGTCGGATCCGGTTCACTGCCAAAAAACATCGTCTTGTATTTGCATATATATATATATATATATATATATATATATATATATATATATATATATATATATATCAAAAACCTTATTAAATCAATTATACTCATAAAGTGTTATATGTGATGTTTAAAAAATTATACTCATGTATGAAATATGTTTGAAGCAATTATACTTATCGTTAAAACTTAAAACGGTTCCCAAAACCTTTAATGCCAATGATGTTAAACATATTTGAGAACAATTTTTGTCTGGTAAATATAACAATTAATCTCTCATTTATTGAAAACACTTTATATTTAGCTTGTTTAATTGTCAAAAACATTTATCTTGATATAATTTTTTTCTTCCTGCTAACTACTTGAATATTTGAGTGTGAAAGTATAAAAAATCTACTCGGTTACAAACCCCAGTTAATGAGAAATATGGTTCGCTGGACTATTACCCCATTAAAGTTTCATCTCCGACAATGTGTTTAGGACATTCTATCTCTTTCTTCAGTTTCAAAAGTTGAAAGCTGACGATTACAAATTTTTATGGGTGACGGTCGGAATTTTCACATTTACTTAACAATGGAAAATTTTTTAGGGTGGGAGGCTGCTCTCACCTCATAACGTAGGTACGCCAATGGATGTGTGATGTAAGTAATTTGAAAATTTGGTTGATATTTAAGCGCATAAAAGCAAATTATACTACTACTTAAATACAAAGTCGGTGGCTCACGTGTTACCATCCTATTTGTCCACTCAATTTGTTTTTTTTTTCTTTTTCCAAAAACCTTTAGATATTTAAGAAGTTGATTTTACGAAATTGATTTGAAAGTAATTTGGGTGTAACTGGTTGGGACGCCATGTAATTTATGTAGAAACCCGCCTCCTGGGTTCGATTTCTTTTTCTTACAATTGTTTAGATTGGTGGTCTTTGTTCTTTTTTCTTTATATTTTCCTTCGACTTTTATTATATTTACTCAGCTAACAGTTTATGATTCGACATTCGTCAACGTTTTAACGTAAACTTTATTCAGAGATGAGTTAAATCAAATATAAAACACTAGTATACTATCCCGTATGATACACGGGTTGAATAAATAAAATCTTAAATAATTTGTAATAAAATCTTTAAAATTATAATTGATATTTGTAAATAAGATATGACTGGGTTACGTATAAATAAGTATTTCAAATAAAAACAATAATAATATCATTTTAAACTTTCATTTTATAAGATTTTGTTTTTTTAATTGTTTTCTAAAACATTCTAGTATTTTTGAATTTTATTTAAAAAAATCATCTTACTTAGAAAAAAAATAGTATTAAAATACTTCATATTAATTTTTTTCATGTCTTATACAATTTTAAAGTGTGTTTTCATTATATAGTTTTAATTTTTACAATAACTATTTTTTTAATTTAGAAATGTTTTAAATAATATAACTACTATATATAATATCATCATTAATTATGAGAGAGAGGCGGGGAAATAAAAATAAAAATGTCTAATATGTTAACATCTGGCATCTAAAAATCTTTTTTTATTATAGTTAATAGATTTCCGAGCTTATTTCTATGTATACTTCCAGTTGGTCTATGTTTCGACATATTTTTTTTTAAATGCATTGTGTCAAATATAATATGTTTTCATTCGACGGTAAAACACCAAGCTAGTCTATGTTTCAACGTAATCTATTTTATAACGACGCATACAACGATGCTGCATATGACTTTTTATATACGTTTTGAGTTGGTCTATTTTTCCACACAAATTTTGTTTAGAAATAAGTCAGGCCAAATATAATGCATTTTCATTTAGCAGAAAACGTTCGAGTTACTTTACATTTTTGACGTAAGTTTAGTGTGGAAATGAGTCTAATCGATTGTAGCCAATACTTTATCATGTCACGTCCAATGCCGCCGCAACTCGCGGAGATAAATGCTAGTTTTTTATTAATTTTCAAACAATAATATAAGCCTTAAACGAACAGATCAAATTATGCTCAAGTTCAGCTTCTTCACTGGGTTCTACAACCCGGCCTTCAACCCGGAAGGAACTGCTCTCTAGACTTGCGTTAGTGGTCCTGGGCATAGAATGCCAGCACCACCCTTATGATAAAACAAATTTAAATCATTAGATTATTTAGTTTCTAACTAGTAATAAACAAAATATTTTAATAATCAAAACGGGCCAAATCATCCTATATATAACAAAAAAAAAGGATTGTGATCAAAATGGTCATGGTTAACAGGCTTTTTACCAAAATGGTTATTAGTTTTCATTTTACAAGTTCTCTAGTTATGATTGATCCAGTCAATCTCAGCCCTTCATATTTTTCATTTTCAGCCTATATGTTGACGGCTTAGCCAGCGCGTAAGCGCTTATGACACAAAAGATAGGAAATTCTGTATGCTGCTGGCCTAGAACATGTCATGTCTAAAGTTGCAGGCCGAGATAGCTTGTACGACTAGTCAGCCAGCCTGCAAGACACGTCAGCTTTCAAGCTTTTCAGCCTGCAACTTTGAGCGAACACACAAGCTTAGTCGGCGCCATTGTAGGTCGTCCGCAGCCAAAGACTCGGCTAAGCCGACTTGTAGGCTGAGCAAACTTCTAGGGTTAGCCCGTATCATAATTACATGTTTAGCATGTATCTCTTTTCTAGGATCAGCTTGTATCTTTGTTCCAGACTAGGCTAATATTACTTTTTTAGAGTCAGCTTGTATTATTATTACAGGCTTAACTTGTATCTTTTTTTTAGGATTGATCTTTATTGTAGTCACAGGTTAAGCTCGCATCTGAGATGCAGGCTTAACGTACACAACTATATAGGTTTACTGATAATCTACAAATGACTAGAGAGGAATTATCATTTTGATAAAAAATTGTTCAATCATCATGACTATTTTAATCAAAATCCCCTAAAAAACCATGAATGCTAATTATGTAAATCAGATCCACGTCACGTGGAATAATAACTATTAAAATAAACTTAATGTTGTATTGGATTATGCATATTCGTATTCGTATTTTTACGGAAAATCGATCCGCTGCTGAGGGAGGATAAATTACCCCGTGGTGTATATATAGATGTATATACTATATCAACTCTTTTATCTTCTTGCGGATTATTATACAACAGTAAATGGATTCTGATACTAGCGATTATTACGATGACACCCCTTACGATTACGATGACGACGATCTTGACGTCGATGATGGTGAACTTTCAGAGGCTAGCCCCAATGCTTCGTCTTGTAAGGTAATTAACCGATTGGTGTTTGTCGGCCATTAAAATCTTACTCAAAGATTCTTCAGTTTAAGGAACAATAATAAAAAAAGAAAACGATTGTTTGCTTTTCATCGAAGATTTTCCGCATCCCCTGTTTTCTTAAAAACCTAAAGAATCAGGGTTTAGGGTTTGTTGTCTGTAGTGATTCGTGTTTTTTCTGCAAAAGAATCTAAAAGCATTCATGGGTATACCAAAGATCATCTTTGTTTTGTAATTATGATCACATTCTTCCATAAACATAACCCCAGTTTTCAAAATTGATTGACTACTACTATGGACTTGAATGCAAGATTCTGTTCTGATGCATTCTTGTGATGCAATTGTATGATCTAATTGATCCGAACGCTATGAACCTGAATTCAAGATTCTGGGACAGAAAGAGTTTGATTTATAAAAGGTTTCAAAGATTTGGGAATATATGATGCTAACTCTGTTTTGCTGCATTCTTGTGATGCAATCATTTGATTAAATCTGTTTGAAAACCTTGATCATTATCTGCTCTGAGTTCTTCCTCTGTTTCTCAATTGGTTAATCAAATACTAAACAGATAATTTATTTCTTTTGTCTGAAAACATAGGTTATCACAAAAGAATGTCTACTGGCTGCACAGGTGACCCCTGTTGTCTATAACATTAGCTATACATGGTGATGAATAATAAAATTTGGTGTTTAATCATAGGAGTCGAATTTAGTTTTATTTTCTTGTGCAGAGAGATGACCTGCAAAAAGTAATGGAGTTGCTGTCTTTAACAGAAAATCATGCACGTACTCTACTTATACATTATAGGTGGGATGTTCATAACGTCTCCGAAGTGTTTGTAAACAAGGGAAAAGATCGGCTTTACGAAGAGGCATGTGTAACGGTGCATGATAATGGTGATAGTTCTTCGTCAGAAACCTCTTCTGTAACAATATGTGAAGTCTGCATGGAGGAAGTCCCCATGTACATGATGACCACAATGGATTGTGGCCATTGTTTTTGCAACAACTGTAAGTAAAGAACACACTTTTGTGTCAATGTTCTAGGAAACAAGAACCTTAATGCTGTCTTTACATTTTTTTCCTTTTTTAAGGTTGGACAGAACACTTTCTGGTGAAGATCAACGAGGGTCAAAGTAGGCGTATCAGTTGCATGGCTCACAAGTGCAATGTAGTTTGTGATGAAAGTAAAATCAGGGATTATGTCAGTGAAAAGGATCCTGATCTCGCTAAGAAGTTTGATCGGTACCTTTTAGAATCATATATCGAAGATAACAAAATGGTGAAATGGTGTCCTAGTGTTCCACATTGTGGTTATGCCATTCGGGTTGATTATGATGAATACTGTGATGTTGAATGCGCGTGTGGTGTTCAGTTTTGTTTTAGTTGTTGTTCTGAAGCACATTCTCCTTGTTCGTGTAAAATGTTGGAGCTCTGGACCCAAAAGTACAAGGATGATATCGCAAGGACCAAAACTTGGATGACGATAAATTCAAAAAATTGTCCCAAATGTCATAAACCGGTTGAAAAGAATGGAGGATGCAACCTTGTGAGATGCATATGTGGCCAACCATTTTGGTGCGAACTCAACTGATTACGTGATTATTACAACTTAAAAGTAACAATAATTAGTTTAGCAATGAATATCATATAATTACTTGCTTATTTATGTGATTTTGTAGTTGGTTATGTGGTGGAGCAACAGGCCTTCAACACACCTGGGAGCGTATACAAGGCCACACTTGTGAAGAACCGCGTATGACTACAGCAGCGCGTGCAAAATCTGAAAGCTTGCGTTATATTCACCATCTTGATCGTTTTAAAGCTCATAAAGATTCTTTGGAGGCTGAAAGTGCTCTAAAGAAGTTGCTACAATCAAAGATATCAACAATGGAAGCTCGCGATAAGGAACTTGTGGATTACGGTTGGGTGACAAATGGAGCTGATAGGCTCTCAATATCAAGACGAATTCTTGCGTATTCCTACCCGTTCGCGTATTTTATGTTTGGTGACGTTTTCCTCGGTGAACAAATGACAAAAGAAGATAGAATCATCAAACAGAACTTATTCGAACAACAGCTGCAGCAGGTCGAGGGTCATATCGAGAAACTCTCTCTTTTTCTTGCAGAACCATTTGATGAATTCCCTGAAGAAAAGTTTAAGGAATCTAAAATGAAAATCATTACACTTTCTGGTGTTATGGATCGCCTCTGCAAGAATCTGTGAGTAAATCTTCTTGATTCTTTTGACTTTAATGAGCTTGCAGTGCTTTGACTCTTGAAGTCAATCTTATACTTTCTGTATAATGATCACAAAGTTGAATGCAGGTATGATTGCATTGACAATGAGATACTGCTTGGTTTGGGAACAACAGTTAACATAGCACCTTATCGACCCAATGGTGCAGATAAGGCTGTGGAGATTGATTAAGGTTTAAAGTAGTTTTGTGTTTGAAGCTATCAACTTTTTATGCCTTCTGGAATATAGCTGCAGACAGTTAATTATTATTTTATTTGTTTACATATGTATAAAAATGATCATTTGATCGTTTAAAGCAGTGAGACGTTTCGATATAAAAGTATATACATATTGTATCAAACATATAACCAAAATCTCATTGTTTGACACCAAAACCATGAAAATTATCCATTTGCCATTTAATTTTCCCCTTAAAGTTCCAAAAGTCATGGTACATGTAGCATCATTTGGATGGTTTTGTTCTTGGCCGTTTAGTTACCACACCGAAAAGTGCCAACAAATTGACATATGGCATCATTTGGTTGTGGCACCTTATTTCTACCACAAAGTGCCAAAAAACATGACTTGACTCAAAGTCCCTAAAGCGTTATATTTTCGCCAAGAAATCCAAAACAGTGACTTCTTTTTTTCTTACGCGTCATCTTTTGATTGGGGCCATAACCGCCCAAATGGCTAGGTCACTTCAAAATTTATTCAAGATCATTTGGATAAAGATTGATGCTAAACGGACACCCCTTTCTAGAGGTTTTAATTTCATGCTCTCCCTCCTACTGTTTCATCTCTGTCAATTAAATCAACATATGCTACAGCTAGCCGTATACTATCATGTTAACGGCTCTATACGACTGTATACCATCACATCAATAGAGGAGGTCGATCACTAAAGTTGGGGTTGTGTGGTGCCAATGCCTAGATGATTTGTTGCTTGGCCATTTACTAGATTTTCAATTTGATATATAGAATTTTTGATGTAAGTATTTCCTTGCCAAATATAATTGTCAAACTCAAATAACTTAAGTAAGAATTTTGTATATAAATCAGGATATAGTATCTTGATCATGTAAAGTTATATACGAATCTATATAATGAATTTCTGTAACCATACATGTTTGATCAAAGAAAGGATCCCCGTAATTCTCTCTTATTCACCAAAATTTAATAATATTTTATCTTCTGAAAATCATTCCATGTCATAATATTTGTTGATCCACATTCTTGATTGGAATAAGCAAGTGCATGCATCATTTCTTCCATCCTCTTCATTGTTCCAATCTCCATTGTTACAGATCTATGAACCAAACATTGTTACAGTCATCAAATCAATTCATATCTGTAATTCATAAACAATGAGAGAAGGAGGAAGAAACCTTTCTGATCCAAACTTCTCGTTCAGATTCTCCGACACAGATGAAGATTTCAGCGAACGTCACAGCGACTTCTCAGGTAACGAACCGCAAGGCTCGCCAATGATGAAGTCACCATGGAACCCGGGTACCCCGTGGACCATGTCTAACCTTGATGACTCAAGTTGTCCCATGAACGGGCTCGTTGGCTCGTTGGTCAGGGAAGAAGGGCATATTTACTCCCTTGCAGCCTCGGGTGACCTCCTTTACACCGGATCAGATAGCAAGAACATTCGTGTGTGGAAGAACATGAATGAGTTTTCCGCCTTTAAATCCAATAGTGGATTAGTGAAGGCGATTATCATATCAGGTGAAAAGATTTTCACCGGTCATCATGATGGTAGGGTTCGGGTCTGGAAAGCAAGCTCCAAGAACCCGACCCATTACCATCGGGTGGGCACGTTCCCGTCTTTCTTTGGCATCTTTAGGTGTACCGTGAAGCCAAAGAATTACGTGGCACCACAACGGAAACACGCTGCAGTGTGGATCAAACACTGCGACGTGATTTCGTGCCTTAGTATAAATCAAGAAGTTGGTTTGCTTTATTCGGGTTCATGGGACAGGACATTTAAGGTATGGAAAATGTCCACCTGGAAATGTATAGAATCCGTAAAGGCTCATAATGACGCGGTTAACTCGGTCATATCAACGGTTGAAGGGCTTGTGTTCACGGGTTCCGCAGACGGGTCAGTGAAGGTGTGGAAACAAGAAGAGAAAGGAAAGAAATCGCTGAAACATATCTACGTGAAGACGTTACTAAATCAAGAAAGTGCGGTGACCACTTTGGCAGTGTCGAAACACGGATCATTTGTGTATTGTGGGACGTCGGACGGGATAGTGAACTTTTGGGAGAGGGAAAACCAACTGGCTCATGGTGGCGCGCTTAACGGGCACAAGTTAGCTGTTCTATGTCTTTCGGCTGCGGGAAGCTTGGTGTTTAGTGGGTCGGCTGATAAAATGATATGTGTGTGGAAGAGGGAGGGTGTTATGCACACATGTATGTCAGTACTCACTGGCCATTCCGGGCCAGTGAAGTGTCTGGCGGTGGTCAGGGAGATGGAGTCGACCACCGCCAGGAGATGGAAGGTTTATAGTGGGAGTTTGGATAAATCGATCAAAGTGTGGAGCGTGTCGGAGTTGGCACCGGTTATGCAAGCAGTGACTGTAGTGCAGAATGGAAGTCAAGTACGGTCGGCTAAATATTGATTGTCGTTGTTTCGTTAGGTCATGGGGCTTGTTTTGTGATCTAGTGCCATGTGTGTATATGTGCTTCGAGTTTTATATTCTTTTGTTCATGAAATCATGTATGATTCATGATTGTACTAACCACAGAGAAGAAACATAATACGATGAAAGAGAGAAAATATACTATTTTCGAATTTTGTCTCGATACACCTTGGCATATATATGCTGTTTATTTAAAAAACAAAATAAAAATCCTCAAAGGTGTACGAACTGAGGTCGTTAGGATGTTATAGTGACATTTAAGGGTGGGGTTATTTCTGTCTTTATGATTAATTACGCAAATTCTAGCTAAGAAAACACGAGCATATGTTTTAGACACAAGTAAGTGGGGTAGCTTTGTAATCAGAACCCATTTAAAGAGTGAAAGACACCACAATAATTGAAGACAACATTCCGATGATAGACTACTATTAATGAAGATAAGGTTAGTTGTAATAGTTTTATATACACCGTGATGCACATATTTCTTTAATCCTTGAAAAATTTCACTTTTTATACTCGATTAAAGATAATAAACTCATAAATTTTATGACATGTTGTATCTAAAAATCATATTAAAAAAAAAAAATGAATGGATAGAATATCAGAGTTATTTCCCAAAATGATATAATTGAAAAACTTATTTATCAAAATGATATAGTTTAAAAAATATTTACCAAAATAATGTTGCTTTTAACTTTTTTGTTTCTCATTCCTACTCTCATTGAATACTTTGTAAAAAATTTTAAATTCTTTCACATGTGAATTATTTAAATTTCAAAAAACTATATATATAAAATTTTTTTTACTTTTCTAGAAATACTATTTAATTTCTCTTCATATCGGTTTATAATTTTTTTTTCCAAATCTGTAATCATGGTGTTAACAAAGAAACATTTTTAATTTTTATAAATTTATTTCTTAAAAAGCTTCCAAAAAAAAATTGTTAGTCACAGTCCAGCAATATAATTTATTTTTCAGACTTTTTTTCTGAATCGTTTTTTAAATATAACTTTCTTTGATTTTCGAGAAATATTTTTTAATTTCTTTCAAAATATTTTATAATAAAGGTTTTTAAAATGTCTAATCGTAGTCCTAAAATAAATGTGTTTGACTTTTTTTTAAAATTTTTTAAATAAAATGAAATTTAAAAAATGTTTAAAAAAATACATTCTCCGTTAGAAAAAGTTCTTAATTCAAATTATTTAGAAAGTTTATGAAAACTATCAGATAAATCCGTAATTTATATTTATATTTTTTAAAAGATTTTTATTTATATTATTCAAAAACATAAATAATTTGAAAAAATGTTTTTATATCTAAGAAAAAAATATTTTTTTTAAGAAAACGTTTCTAAAAGTTAAAGAAAAAAGTTTAAAAAAATAAAATTTTTTATTGGATTGTGACTAACAAAGGTTTTTTATACTGTATTATAAATAATGGGTAGGTTTTTTTACTATATTAAAAAAATTTTGTATTGAACTTTTGTAAATATATTTTTCATGTAACTTGAAATTTGGTTGGTTTAGCCTAATAAGTTTGGCTGGTTTAGCCGGTTTAAACTTGACAGCTCGGACTAAACCATATATATCAGACCGGCCATGTGTGTGTATAACATTTTATTTAAAAGCTTTTTAATAAATAAGTTTATAGAAATAAAAAATGTTTCTTTTTTAACACCATAATTATATATTTGAAAAAATAGTTTTTACAAAACATGTCAAAAGAAATTAAATAGTATTTCTAGATAATAAAAACAAAGTTAAATTTATATAACATCTTTAGACATTTAAAGAAATCATATGTTAAAGAATTTAAAATCTTTAGAAAGTATTTAATGAGACTTGGAGTAGGAAAACAAAAAGTTAAAAACAACACTATTTTGGTAAATATTTTTTAAACTATACCATTTTGGTAATTAAAATTTTCAACTACATCATTATAAGCAAAAACTCTAGAATATCAACATACCATCCATTCATTTTTTTCTTTCAGCCATAGTTTTATTTTACTTTTAACTTTTTAGAACGATTCTAAATCTAATCCTATTAATCACATATACTACACCCACATTATAGGATTTACCCTCCATCAAATGTTTCTTTAATTCTTTAGTGTTTTGATTAAATCCAATCTTGGTTTAATATCATCAAATTAACATTCAGTAACAGATTAAATTTGTCATTGTGCCGAACCCTAATACAAAGACGAACCAATAAAGAAAAAACAATTAGACAAGGAAGATAAAGGCTGCTCTGATCATAATAATGAGGATCAAGTTATGAGCAGCTCTGGATGAAGATGAAGACTATGCAAAGACCAAATGAATTGAAGATGATGAGTTGAGCAGCACCAAGGGTTAAACCCTACACTGATGAGTTATATGTTGAATCATCTCTCGTGCCCACGAACTTAAACGAGCTAAAACAGTTCCAAACCCACATGCAGCAGCCCAATGAAATGGTTCAACAGGTCCAGGAATCAATATGCAAAGAGAACAAGACCCGTTTTAATATAAAAGATCAAATATATGTTTCATATTGAATTAATTAAATAGGATTTGTGTCTTCCCAAATGTTCATACACCTATTTATCTATTACCTCTAATAAAATAATATTTTCTAAGAATACGTGTCAATCAGCAAGATTTTCTAAGGACACATGTCAATCAACGAGAGCCTCCTTAATTGAGTTTTCCAGCCTAAAATTTATTAAATGCATTTATTTTAGAAGCTATGATTTTTAATTTAAAACATGCATTTACTAAACATTTTAAAAAACAATCAATTGTTAACATAATTAACATTTTAAATAGTTTACATATTAGAAATTGATATAATTTAAGTTTTATTGTTTCCATTTTAAAATTTGGTATCATATAAAATGTATTGAATTACTGATTATACGTGAACTTTTTAATGTATAAATTATCTTAAAATTTTCATATATATTAAAGAAGTAACCGTTTCGAAAATAACACCTTAGTGGAATAAAAATACAATAAATTGTCATTCATTTAAATTAATCCTAAAAACCAATATTAATATTTAAGTTAAAGACAATTTATAATCAAAATTATACGATAAATTATCATTCTTTATAAACAATTGATGTCATAAAATGCCAAATTGTTTTAGAAACAATATTCAATGATCCATGAACAAAAGATATTAAAAAGTTGATACTAGAGTAATCTTCGGGTTTAGACATTATTTAAAAGAATTGATATAAATATGATCAAAATCATCTTTGTATTTCTGAATGAATAATTCAAATAGGTGAGTTAGAGATTTAAAGATAAAATTACTGCTTTTTGTTTACTCATATTGTTTTATAAAATTACTTCACAAGAAATATAGCTAAAAACTTTTGCTTTTTAAATGATCTTTACATGAAAAAATATGACTGCACAATTATAATAAGAATAATTAGAATTTGAAAAAAATTAATGTTCACAAGCAAGGTGAAATATATTTATGGATGAGCAGATATATTTTAATTTAATTAATTATTTTTTATATATTTTCTTAAAAATTTTAATACTTAACTTTGTAATTAAAATATTTTTGTTGTATATCAAAATACAACCCAACGTATGGAACATAATATTTTATACGTTTAAAAACGATCTATATGAAAATATATATTTTTTATTCATAAGTCATTGCTTAATGAAGAATATTTAAAATTTAAGCATTTTAATAATGAACATATACTATGCTTAATTTTTGAAATAACAATTACAAAACGTATCAACTTTCTAGGCTTCAAATATGGTATTGACTTCACTAACTTTCAATCTATTTTAGATCGTTTCATTTATCATAAATCTAGAATTGTTTTGTTTTCTAATCTCAAATTAATTATAATAATTATATTATTTTTTTAATTTCTTACACTAACAATATGTAATTTATAGGGTCGGTGTATATTTACATCTTACTATGTAAACATAAAAAGTCAATTTAAATTCAAATCTAAAATCTTGCAATATATTATTTTCATCAGTCGTGTAGTACACGGGTCTTAAACTAGTTAGAGATATATTAGAGATATATATTCATTATTATTTGTGAATCTTATTCATGCATATCTTGTATTTGAATTAGGTATATTCTTCCATATTTAGGGGTGGTATATCCATTTGTATCTTTGCCCCATATATAGGGCCTTTGGTTATCAATAAAGATCAATTTATTCTATCAATACCATAAACACTTTTATGGTATCAGAGCCACTATTCAAGTCGATAGAAGAGATGACTGAAGAGAAGAAGATGGAGAAGGCGGGGTCTACTTCCGGCGAGGTCAAGGCTATGGCCTTGTACCCGCTTACTCGGTATCAAATATTCAAACCAAAATACGTGTCCTAGATGGATCCAAAGTTACCTATTCATCATGGACAAAGCTTTTCAAACTCCATGCAATCACATACAAAGTGTTAGATCATATCGACGAATCCGAGCCACCCGAAGAAAGCAACGAAAATTACGTATAATGGAAAGAGATTGATACCCTGGTTCTGCAGTGGATTTATAGCACCCTATCGGACGATCTTCTCGTTCATGTCTTGGAAAACAATGCCACGACACGATCGGCATGGTTGAAGATCCAAAAGATTTTTCTTAGCAATAAATCTTCGAGGGCAGCGACTCTTGAAAACGAGTTTTGCAATCTGACTTTAGGCGCCTGTTCATCCATGGATGACTACTGTCAACGCCTAAAAGATATTGCGGATCAACTCAGAGATGTAGATAACCCGGTCTCTGACTTACGACTCGTCTTGCAACTGGTACGAAGCCTGCCGTCTGAGTTCGACACGGTAGCAAGTTTCATAAACCAAAGTGCTACAACCTAGGATACCGAACGCAACATGTTACAACTTGAAATACACCGCCAAATGACGCGCAAACAATAGTCTCACACGGTTCTTGCCACACCTGGACCCGGGCCACAACAGCCAGCTGCATCGACACCCTGACCACCATTCATGCAAACATATCAACCCGGTTATCAAGGACGAGGACGGGATCGCGGTCGGAACCAACGAGGCCGTGGACGAAGTCAAAATTCGTACAACCAACCTCAATGGTTGTCGCAATGGTTTGGACCGCCTCAATGGCAGCAATCCTGGACGCCGCCTCAATGGCAGCAGTCCTGGACGCCGCCTCCAGCCCCCTACCCGACGACCCCACCTACACAGCAACCCAATGATGCCTATCGTTGGAATCCAAACACTCCAGGCCCATCAGGCCCAGCACTCACACCGGCTGCTCATGTCGCGGCCCAACAAGCAACCATGAACCTAGTTTCTGATTTTGGTTCTAATGCTTCTTTTGAAGGCTACAATACGTTCAACTCATCGGATCTCAGCCAAGCCATGCAACAAGTTCACCTTAATAACAGTGACCCATTGTGGTATATGGACACCAGCACGTCTACTCACCTCACATCCGATTGAGGTAAAATTACTACTCCTTTGTCCCATTCTCCTGTTTCTAATATATTCGTTGGCAACAGTGCTCCTTTATCAATATATGGATCTGGTATTACCATTCACAAAACCCTAAACCATACTTACCAACTCAATAATATTTTATATTCTCCCGCCATTATTAAACACTTACTTTCCGTACGTAAATTCACCATCGATAATAATACATCCGTTGAGTTTGACCCTTATGGTTTTTCTGTAACACCCGGCCTCTCACACCACCAATATTGTCTGTTTTGCCCACGAGAAGCTCACGGATTTGATTTTGCTTGCCCGGGTGAAAACTTCCCAGGGAGGTCACCCATCCTTAGATTTCTGCCACCTAAGCACGCTTAACTGTGGAGTTCTCTTCTCATCCACAACTAATACGCCCAAAACGCGTTGGTGATATTAGAGACCAGACATTCCTTATGAATCAAGAATCTCTCCTGTTCACGGTCTATGTGGGATTCGCCTAGAGTGTTCAAACATCCCCCCTTTGGACTCATCGTCCTCGATGAGGTTTGCCCTACCATCCCATCTATGGATGTGGGATTGGCCTAAGGTGTCCCTCTGAACACCCCCGGGGACTCACCATTATTAGTGAGGTTTGCCCTACCATCCCGAACAACACAGGAGTGGCTCTGATACCATTTTGTAACGCCCGGCCTCTCACACCACCAATATTGTTTGCTTTGCCCACGAGAAGCTCACGGATTTTTTTTTGGTTGCCTGGGTGAAAACTTCCAAGGGAGGTCACCCATCCCTGGATTGCTACCACCTAAGCATGCTTAACTGTGGAGTTCTCCTCTCATCCATAGCCAATACGCCCAAAACGCATTGGTGATATTAGAGACTAGACATTCCTTATGAACCAGAAATCTCTCCTGTCCACGGCCGATGTGGTATTCGCCTAGAATGTTACATTTTCTGTGAAGGACCTCAAGAGTGAAGCAATTCTGTCCCACCATAATAGTATGGGAGATCTTTACCCGTTCAACCCACCAACTCAATCCACCTTCATCTCTTCAACCGATCAATTGCACAACCGACTTGGACATCCCGGAGAGTCATTAATGAATTTAGTTCATTCTCGTTTTCCAATTCCTTGTCATAAAACTATGGTTTCTACTTTATGTCATTCATGTCAGGTATCTAAACATAAACGTTTGCATTTTTATGATTCACATTCTATAACATATGCCCCGTTTGATATAATTCATTGTGATCTATGGACATCCCCAATTGTGAGCAAATCTGGCTACAAATACTATATGGTAATTAATAATTGCACTCATTATGTATGGATTTACCCACTAAAGTTCAAATTGGAAACGTTCACTAATTTTTCAAAATTTTACTGCCTAATTCATACCCAATTTAACCGGAAAATAAAAACTTTTCAATGTGATTTAGGAGGAGAATGTGATAATCATGATTTCAAATCCTTTGCTCAAATAAACAGTTTGGTGTTTCGGTTTTCTTGCCCACAAACCTCACAACAAAACGGTCGTGCCGAGGAATGATTCGACGTCTGAATGACATAGTTCGCACACTCCTAAACCATGCAAATCTACCCCCTACGTTTTGCGTTGAAGCATTACATACCACTATTTATCTCCATAATATTTTACCCACAAAATGTCTTAATTTTTCAACTCCCACCTTTGCCCTTCATATTCGACACCCAACATATGACCATCTTCGTGTGTTTGGATGTGCATGTTATCCTAACACCTCCGCCACCCAGCCCTACAAACTTCATCCTCGCTCCACTTGGTGCATCTTCATTGGCTATCCCGACAACTTTCGGGGCAACCGGTGTCTCGACCCAAACACTGGCAAAGTCATTATCTCTTGTCATGTCGTCTTTGACGAACATGCGTTTCCTTATCACCTCTCCGCATCATCACATTCCTACTCCTTTCTTGAGGATCTTTCACCAACAACTCAATACATCTTTCACCCATCATTCCACCCCACTACACCGTCCTCTCCATAAATTCCCCCTGCCACGCCAACCCCCACATCCACCCCCCATTCGCCCACCCTTAATAGCCAACAACAACCACCCACACCACCCGATAACACACACCCATCCAAACACCTATCCCTAACCTCACCTATGACCACACATACCACCTCCCCTCCACCATCCACATTCATGTATCCAATGACTACCCGAGCACGTGATGGTATCACCAAACCAATCACCTGCCTTAACCTACACACCACGACAACCCCTGCCATCTCACCTATCCTCAAGTCATACATACATGCCTTATCGGATCCAAATTGGAAGAGTGCCATGGAAAACGAATTTATTACTTTACAGGAAAATGGGACATGGGAACTAGTTCCCAAACCTCATGACCATCCGGTCATCCATTGCATATGGCTCTTTCGGCATAAGTTCAAACTGTATGGGTCTTTAGATCGCTATAAGGTGAGGTTGGTTGTCAATGGGAAATCACAAACGGTCGGAATCGATTGCCACGAAACCTTTAGTCCGGTTGTCAAACCGGCCACCATACGTACCGTGTTGAGCTTGGCTGTCTCTCGTGCATGGCCTATACACCAGTTAGACGTAAAGAATGCATTCCTCCATGGCAATCTTCACGAGACCGTCTATATGCATCAACCGCCGGGTTTCATTGATCCACAGGCACCGTCTCTTGTCTATCGACTCAAGAAGTCCCTTTTTGGCTTTAAACAGGCACCTCGCGCTTGGTACCACCGGTTCTCCACATTCATTCATTCATAAGGTTTTCGAAGTAGCAAGAGTGATTCATCGTTATTTATCTATTCCCACGGAAATACACATGCATTTTTGTTACTCTATGTCGATGATATAGTTCTCACCGCTTCTGACAAGACCTTTTTGCACCATATTATTCACACCCTATCTCAAGAGTTTGCCATGATCGACCTTGGAGCATTACATCACTTTCTCGGTATAACGGTCACCCGAGACATCTTGAAGCATGTCGGCATGAGCACTTGCAAGCCGTGCGCTACCCCCTTGGGTACATCCACCAAACTAAGTGCCACCACCGGTAATCCCTTCCCCGATGGTTCCTTATATCATACCCTTTCTGGAGCGTTATAATATCTTACCTTCACAAGGCCGTACATCGCTTATGCAGTTCAGCAAGTATGCCTTTTTATGCACGCCCCCCGAGAGCCACATTTTCAGGTCATGAAATGAATTTTTCATTATCTTGCCGGGACACTTCATTACGGGCTACAGCTTGTTCCCTTGGCATCCTTGTCTCTCACAGCCTATTCAGATGCCGACTGGGGTGGGTGCCCTGATTCGTGACGATCAACATCCGGCTATTGTGTGTTTTTATGACACAATCTTGTGTCATGGTCATCTAAACGCCAACCGACCGTCTCTCACTCTAGCGTCGAGGCGGAATACAAGGGTGTTGCAAATGTGGTTTCTGAGGGCATGTGGTTACGAAATCTTCTATTTGAGTTAAACACTCCAATTCATAGGGCCACTATAGTTATTGTGACAATGTGTCTGTCGTCTACTTGTCACAAAATCCAGTTCAACACCAACAAACTAAGCACGTGGAAATTGATATTGATTTTGTTCGAGAGAAGGTGCAACTAGGTCACATACATGCGCTACATGTTCCCTCATCATCGTAGTATGACGACATCTTTACCAAGGGGTTACCACGACAACTTTTTGCTGACTTTCGGGACATTTTGAGCATTTGCCCTCCTCACGCTCGAACTGTGAGGGAGTATTAGAGGTATATTAGAGATATATATTCATTATTATTTATGAATCTTATTCATGCATTATATCTATTCCATATTTAGTGGTGGTATATCCCTTTGTATCTTTGCCCTATATATAGTGCCTTTGGTTATCAATAAAGATCAATCTATTCTATCAATACCATAAACACTTTTACTACTGCCATCACTCGGCTTCAGTTTGGTTTTGAGCATCCATGGACGAACCTCTAACTACTGATACCAAGTAAAGTGTATCAATTTGGAGAATAAGAAAGATTAGAAGAACATGAAATAACAAAAGGAAGAATTAGACTCAATCCAATACCCACTTCTTAATCGAAAAACATAAATGAGCTATATATATATATAGTCTTACATGAAACAACTACCGACCCACTACTAGAGGAATAAAACATGAAAACCTACCCATTAACTTGACACACTACTTTAACTTTCATGAAATAAGAGCTCATAATACTTAACAAAACAATACTAGCTAATAAATACCTATCCAATGTTCTGATGAGATACATTTGGTATCAGCCTGAGGGTTAAACTCGGTACAATTCTGGCAATAGTCTTGGTGCAACAAGAAGCTCAAGCGGTGCCGCTTTGACATTTGCCCATGCGAGGCCTTCAGTCATGTCAATCTGCTCATTTGTTGGAGTTAATTTGGAACTTAAATGCATGAAGTATGTTGGCTAATATCAACAAAATGTCTTCAAGAGCTAGATGTATTCCTAGACATAGTCTTCTACCACCACCAAAGGGAAGCAATTTGAAATTTTGACCCTTCACATCGATATTCTTATCGCTTTTCTAGAATCTCTCAGGTTTGAATTCAAATGGACCGGTACATGTTCGAGGATCATGTTGAATCTTCCAAGCATTTATGAAAAGGCGCGTCCCTTTAGGGATCGTGTAACCACCTACAATGCATTATTCTATGGACTCATGAGGAAGCAAAGAGGGTGCAGCAGGATAAAGGCGTATTGTTTCTTTGACAATGGCTTGAAGATAGACAAAGTTGTTTAAGTCGAACTCTTCAACTTTTCTATCCCTTCCAACCACTTCTTATGCTTTTCTTAACACAAGAGGGTTGTTGACTAGTAACGATAAAGCCCATATAAGAGTCAATATCATCGCGTCTTTTCCTCTTGCATAAATTGAATAAAAACCCAACAAATTAAACTACAAATATTTATGATTTATGAAGATGTGCAATTGATGGGATCAATAACATATGGATGATAAAATTCATACCAAGCATGTAGATTTCACAATAGTATTAGTGCTAAAGCCAAGCACTAGCTTTTACTTCTTCTTTAACGCGCCAAACAATGCATCCATCAAGACTTGGTCTTTTCTCTCCTTTACATGCGGCGTAGAATTCATCTTGTTTTTGTACTCTTCTAACCACTTGTCCATTATAACATCCATCTATTTTGCCGTCTTTTTCATATTCTTCTCATACCCTCCTAAATCCAACAACCTCAACCCTAGAATAACATCTGATGGCACAAACTCAACCAAATATTCTGTAAACTACCTAAGGGCCTTATTGAATTATTTGCCCTTTTATTTTCCAGGAGAAAAGCGATCGCCAAATATCATCCTTAAAACAATGTTCACAACTAAGTTATAAAACCATTGTTCCATGTCAACCTTTACCACTTTAGAAGAACCTTTATCACAGGTCCAAGTTCTATACATATCTACTATGGATGATCTCAATTCAGAGACTCGTAGATATGATAGCGTTTGCCGGTGATGATAAGGCGCCAGTTCAAGCGCAATTATCTTCATCATCTCACGTCAGTATGGTCCATAGGGTCCAAGTGCAAAATTAGCATAGTTATAACCCAAGAGCTCGACTGCCACCATTTTCGGCCGGCTAGCAAAGATTTTTCCATGGGTAATTAAGCACTCCTTAGAGATCTCCGGATAGCTCACAACTACAAACCGATGGATGCCAATTTTGAGGCTGAAAATTGGTCCATATTGGTCTGCCATAGAGCCTAAGAGTCTGTGAGGAACCACATCAGAACCAGCAAACAGATGCATGTGACCAATTATTGGCAATGAACCCGCGACTTTTGGTAATGTTTCTCGTATTCCTTTGTTGTTCTCATAACTCCATTCGCCATTCGAGCCAAATGAGTAAATAAAACGACACAAAATGTGCAAGCTACAACAAAAGTTACAAGTGAGAGAAGAAAATCCATGACAAACTGATAGAACTCGAGAATTCTGATGGAACAAAAACATAAATACATAGATAGTTGGCCCAATTCAAGAAGGGAAATTTTATGATTACAAGTCACAAATAATCCAAATAACCAAGACAAAAACCTATAGCTAGAACACAAGACTTGAATAAGCCTAAATAGCGAAGATAAATACTAGTCTTGGTTCTAGGGTTTTGCTCAAAGGACATCCTTATGTTGAGTTTTAGATCCTTATTTCTATACGTTTTATTCCATTTTTAGGGCTAGTAAGCATACGGTGATAGTTTTATGAAAGTACAAAGAAAATTCAATATTAAAGTTTACAATTTTATAGGTTTTGGTATTATATGCATGGATGAACAGAAGATTGTCATATGAACCGTAAAATATGGATAGTTGATCTGAAAGATAGTCTTGATTATACAGAACAAGTGTTTGTAGATTCAGGTGGTATGTATTGACCCATTACTGATGATATTCTCCTGTATATGATGAATGATTAAAGTAAATAGTTCACTTAAAGTTGACTTTGGTCACCTGCATGTGATTGGATATGCTAGTCATCCGTATGTGATCTTCACTTGGAATTATTTGAAGTGCTCAACAAACGAACCTACATTAGTTCACTCGATCTTGACTTTATTCATCCTTAGACATTGTTCACTAAAGGTGAACTTGGTCACCCGTATCTTAACCCATTACCCTCACATATTCACACTTAGATGTATTTCCTTGCCTTAACTCAACGGAATGAGACCGTCCACTCGTGTGTAACACTATTGATCGCATTTAACGTTGGTTTACCAAATGCAAAGGTGAATGTTCACCCATATGTACTTCCTCAACTATAGGTGATCCTTCACCCAGGTATGATTAAAGGTATCTATATTGAGGATGACCACCTGAATGTAATCTTAGCCACCTATAGATGAACATATTTCATCAGCATCTCCCTACACTTGGTATATATTCAAGATAGCATCTAATGTGACAAAAAAGTTTCTATGTTTAATGTGACTTATATATGGGTAACATGATGTATTGTATATGATAGTATGAATAGTAAAGTACCATAATGTTTGGAATGCTAGTGATGTAGACCTAAAGGATGAAATTGATAAAGTAAGATAAAATAATAAAGTGCTAAATTATAATTATTGTTATTATAATGATAAAGGATGATAGCGATAAAAAACCATAATTAAGGAACATAAATGGTCTAATATGTTGCGTTCACATGTGAAAGCTAATGTTCAAATTCTTGCAAGCCTAACATGAGTTTGTATCTGTTGCATTCTCACCAGAAGATTTGTATTGTGAAATCTCACCTGATAAAAGGAGTTACGTCTTGTTTACACTCACATGATAAGGGTCTTGCCTTGTGCTTGGTCACCATGACAGGAGTTGTGTTTTGTACACGCTCAAATGGCAGGGTCCTTGCCTTGTGTTCGTTCACCTTGACATTAGCTATACCTTGTGTATTTTCACCCACTAAAGAAGCTAGGTACTTATATAAGCTTAAAAATAAAGATAAAGATCAAAACACTAATTGAAATTATGGGTTGATTTTAATTTTGGGCTTGTTAATTATTATTGTATTGGACTATTAGGTATTTTGGGTTTATAGTTATTAATGTTTTTATAAAATGTAATGTTTATTTATAAAATATTAGACTAGTTTTTATAAAACTTAAACGTTCTATGAAATATTGAGTTAAAAAAAGCAGAGGTAACGTAATATTTTCTCAGCGCTAACGTAAAACCGTAATTTTTTTACATAAAACTGTAATTTTTTTACACAACCCGTAAAAAAAAGTTAAGAGGTCGTGGAAGCTACCCCTCTGCCTAAAGTATGTCGGCCCGTGACTGTGTGTTCTAGAAATCAAAAACTATAGACACATTCCAAATATCCTAATAATACAAATACCTAGAATCTAGAACTACAGACACATCCTAGACCTTTCAAACTTACTCTATGTAAAACCAACGTTTGATCTTATGTTGTTCCCTAAACGGACTAGTCCCCCTTTCAGAGATAATGATACCTACTCGAGAAAACATATAAAGCTCTGAGGGTCACTGCCTAGCTACCATAACATCTACCACTATGAAGTACCGTGCTATAAATGACTTATCTCTGTTAGAAGCTTATGATCGAGTCCATGAAAGTTGGAAAAACTACTCCTATAGAAACCAATGTTTTCATAAACGAATCGAATAGTGAACAGTCGGACTGGATATATGTCCCCGATAATATTATAATTATTTTAATAAATATATGTAAAAAGTATTAATATTTAAAAAAATATAATAACCAGTTCAACCGGTCCGATCACCGGTTCAACGTCAAAACGGTTTTAAGTCAAAATGGTTTTAAGCACCGCACCAGACTGAATAGGAGTCCGCTTTCTTGTCCACCCGGTCGAACCGGCTGATCCAGTCCGGTTTTCAAAACAATGATAGAAACACACTATCCCCTAATTCGTGAAGCAAGATCACAACCATATCTATCTATGACACCAAACCTCGTAGATCCAAGACAACAAATGCATCTCATGTTCACAAGCATACCATTAATCACATATATATACACCTAGGAAATATCCTAACAAAAGCCTGAATCCTTTCATTCAAATCCAAACTTAAGGTTAGTGCATTAAATCAGCGAATAAAACAACAAGATCTATCAATTACCTTTTTGGGTCTCATGCCTTTGATTGTAGACTGAAAAATCAACAAAACCAAGAATAGCAATATTAACCTTACGGGAATTCGTTTATGCAAAGATTAATTAATCTAAATAAATCAGATGTCATATCATCTTAATAAAGTATCCATGGCACACCATAAGCGTTAAAACTTAGATATTTCAATTTGTGGATTACAAAGTGTTAGTTCTGATGAACAAAGCTTGGAAAATGTGAGATTTTGGGATGATGGAATCCAAAAAATATACTAATTGAAATTATGGTATAATTGCTTTGAGCGGATATAAATCGGCCGACCTGGAAAATCTCTAAAATAAACCGACTCGAATTGGAATATACATAAATCAAGTCGATAGATATCCGAAAACTAAAACGTAGTGACCCCACAGAAAAATTTCTGGCTGCGTCACTGTTTATAAGTTTGTATCGATGTGAATAGGAAGCATACCCATCTTACCACAATCATTGAGATTTATTAATAAAATCAAAGTTTAATTGTTCTCTACTGTATTTTATACACGCAGAGACAAGATTTCTTTTGTTTCCATTTGAGAAGAAAGATTGAATGAGAATATTTTTATCTACATATAACAATTACTAGGAAGTGAGTAAACATGACTAAAAGAGACGCCTGGAATTCCTTTTATATATGCAAATCAATCCGCATTATTTTACTCTAAATAAACTTATGTGTAGATTTTGGTTTTACTTTTCATACTATGCTCACTACTTATTACATAATCCTTGATTGTTATGGTAGAAAAGGTACTTTTGGTATATAATGTAAATGGATATATTAATCTTTTAACTTAAATACGTCGGAGTAATAGTTGTTATGATATGCTTATGTACACTTTTGAATTTTGAGTCCATGGCAGAATTATTCGCACAACGCGCACATGTAAAAAAGCTAATTAATTTGCTTTTATTCATTCTACACACTTATTACATATGATTATTTTAGTATAGTACCTCGCACTCGCTCATGAGTAACTGACTCGACCACATGACAGGCAACAACAGGCACCATAGAGCCCTAGCTAGGCCAAGACTTCATACACTTGTGGTGATAGTCGAGGCGCAACAAGTAGCTCAAGTGGACTAGCTTTATGATTAACCAATCCAGGAGTTTCGGTCATGTCAATCAGCTCATTTGATGGATTTTCGAACTCAAAACCATGTATTATGCTAGCTAGTATCAACTGCATAACTTCAAGGGCAAACGACATTCCCAGGCACATTCTTCTACCACTTCCAAATGGAATCAAGTCGAAATGCTGACCCTTCACATGGATTTCTTTTTTGCTTGTCAAGAACCTCTCAGGTCGAAACTCAAATGGATCGGTCCATATTTGTGGATCGTGATGAATCTTCCAAATATTTAGCCAAAGCTGAGTGCCTTTAGGTACGGTGTAACCACCCACAATGCAGTCTTCTGTGGACTCATGAGGAAGAGAAAGGGGTGCAGCCGGATAAAGACGCATCACCTCTTTGATAATGGCTTCAATATAGACCAAATTGTTCTTGTCTGACTCTTCAATTTTTCTAGCTCTTCCAACATGGTGTTCAAGCTCTTCTTGGGCTTTTTTTAACACCATAGGGTTGTTAACTAGTAAAGCTAAAGCCCATGTTAGAATCACTGTTGTCGTGTCAGTCGCTGCTGCAAATATTGCCTATTTAAAACAAAAAAATATGCTAAAACTTTGATTACAAAACAGTTCTTGAAGGAAAGCAATATAATTCGCTTACTCATGAGTAGCTCACGTATTTGTTCTTGGTATTTAAGTGGAAAATTCAATCCTAGGAGGTCACCCTTCCTAAGATTGCTCTCAAAATAAATGCATTCATAATATTTGAGATGGAATATTCCTCATAATGTTAGATTTGCCTAAGACGTTACACAAACTTTCATGGAAATCATACCAAGCATGTAGCTTTCACAATCTCATCAGTGCTGAAGCCATAAAGTTCCTCTTTTACTTCTTCTTGAACATGGGATAACAGTGCGGCCATAAAAACTGGTTGTTTGCTGTTTTCATCTACCTGCAGTGTACAAGGAGCATTCATCTTCTTTCTGTGATCTTCTAACCATCCATTCATTATGTCATCCATCTCGATCGCGTTCTTCTTCATTTTCTTCTCATACCCTCCTAAATCTAACCACCTCAACCATGGAATGGCATCTGATGGAGCAAACACACCCAACAGGTCCACGAACTGCCTAATGGCCTTCAGAAACTGTTCTCTTTCTTGTTCATCAGACAAAAAATGATTGCCAAACATCATCCTCACAACGATGTTCACAATTAAGTCTCCAAACCATTGTTTCATGTCAACCATTACAGTTTCTGAAGATCCTTTATTTTTAACCCAAGTTCTGTAGATGCCTATCATGGATGACTGTACTTCAGAGACTCGGATATGTGCAAGTGTTTGAAGGCGATCAGGAGTCGCAAGTTCAAGCGCAATTATTTTGCGAATGTGGCGCCAGAATGGTCCGTATGGTACAAGGGCGAAATTAGCATAGTTGTAGCCCAACAGCTCGGTTGCCATGGCTTTTGGTCGGCTAGCAAAGACTCTATCATTGGTAGTTAAACACTCTTTAGCCATCTCAGAATTACTAACAACTAGAACTCTATGAACACCAAGTTTGATAGTGAAAACTGATCCGAACTTGTCAGCCATAGAGCCCAATACTTTGTGAGGAAGTTGGGAACCAGCTAAAAGATGTAAGTGACCAATTATTGGCCATGATCCAGTAGCTTCTGGTACTCGATTTCTTTTCGGTTTAAGATGACCAAAGATAAGAAAACATAATATGCTGGCAACAAAGATTATGAGTACTAAAGGTAGGTCCATAATAAGCTTTCTGGAACAGTGGAAGATAATAGATTAAAATTAGTGATGATGATTGAAGTAGGTAGATGGGGTTAAAAGTTTAGAGGAAGGTACTAAATGCATTCTTTAAACGACTTTTCAATGAATCATGATAAGAATCTAGAGTTGTGTGGCCATGGGAGAATGGGGGCATGGTAGAATGAGTGGTTTATAATGATATGTGAGTAGAAAAGGGATTAGACTTGGAAAATTAGACGCCCCATCGCAATTGAGTTAAACAGACCATTCTAATGAGTTTAGACGTACCATGATACTAAATAATGTACTAAACATTTAAAATATACTTTTAAAAGGAAATATATATCCATACTATATGAAGTTAAAGAGAATAGAAGTCTAGTTTTTATAATGTAATTTTCAAAAATAGGTAACATATATTAAAAGTAGGGTGCTGCAAAACGTACCTCTCTCACATAATCCGCTACATTAAACGCACGTTGAATTATGGTAGCACATAAAAGAAGCTGGTAATGCTCAACTAGTTGGAACAGATAGAAACTATAGAAAAGGTACAACTTATTAGGCTCCATTATTCACTTTTAAAACACACACACCATTGGATCGAATACTTATTTTTTGAACACTTAAACTGAGAACTTGAACTCCTGCTTTTCATTCATTGCGAAACCATTATTACAAACTCCAAAAAAGACCAAGCGTACGTGACCGACTAACTCTTATACATCTGCTTTTATCCCTCATTTCGACCCAATACGTAAATGAAATTCAGCTACTTTGACCCATTCAGACCCACTATTGACCTGGTAGTGAATGTCCAGACTTGACCCATCAAGATTAACCTACCCAACCGGGTATGGTATTTTATTACGGTGGTAGCCTGATAGCTTGGTGTAGCCAAAAACAAAATGTGGGGGGCTATCAATTATCATCATGTGAAAGAGAGTTGATGGTGGCTAGGGCTACTACATGTCAAGTCGTGTGGTTGAAGGGCGTGCTTGAAGAATTCAATGGTAAATATGGGGATGCAATACATTACAAGTAGGCAACAAATAAACAATCGAATTGAAAAAGAAATCGTTGTTCCATGAATGCAACACACACATACATGCATATTAATTTTTTTATTGGAGAATGTATTGAAACGAAGGTTGTGACAATCGAGCATGTTAGTGAAGTGTAAGGTTATTTTAAAAGGCTGATGCAACCAAAGAAGCCAAAACAACCAAGGACCTTCCTGCTTGCATGCACTGATGTACAATGTAGAAGTTACTTCGGAAGTTTTACACTCTTCACAGGAAATATTCTAAGTGTAAAATCTTTCAAAGCCAAAGTCCAAATCTTCCGAAGCCAAAGATGAAGTCTTCCGAAGCTTCAAAGACAAAGTCTTCCGAAACCAAATGAAGTGAAGACTGATTTCTTTCAAAGACAGAGAGGACATGCTTTCTCTGATCTACTTTTTCATAAAGCTGACTTACTTTCCGCTACAACTCTGAAGACTCACCAACTTATACAAGTTGGTGAAAAGGTTCATGTTTTTGTAAACTGTAGATTATGGTCTTGGGGTCTGTAACTTCCTACTTTATACCTTTTTATCCTTTTTATAATATAATTAGGATGTGAGCTATGGCATGTCATAGTCACTAGTCAAAAGGCAATCTGCCTTTTGACTTTACATTGATCTTGTTGTCTAGATTAGTGTTTCCTGTTGGCTTTCAAAGTATTGACGGCTGTAGGATGTAGTATAAAGTATCTCAGGTCCTTGTATTTCTTTTTATGCTTTGTAACACTTGTAATAGAACTTGAGAGCAATATACAACATCCTTGAAAACCATATTCGTCTATTCTTGTTTTTAGTTCTGTCTGAGTTACTTGTGTTCTTAGTATCATTTATATAAACCCGGTTTCCTATTTGATCTGTTAAGTGTTCTAACACTCTCCTCATTGTGAGACTGATTGTATTGACCATCCCTTTAACCGGTCCTGCAATTGGTATCAGAGCTTTTTAGGCTCTTGATTGTAAGATCTCACCATCTTAAATCCCTTCAGTTTCACAAAACACTTAACACCTTAAATGGCAGCTATCACAAAGGCTGATATGGAAACCGGTACTATGAAAAAGTCTCCACTGATCACTCCTGATGACTTTGATACTTGGTGCCAAAGAATGGAAGGCTTCATCAAGTCTCAAGACTTCAGAATATGGGGATCTTTTGTCCATGGACCTCATGTACCATCCACCTCTTCAGCTACTGCTGGTGGTGGTATGATACAAAAGGAAGTGGCTGATTATTCTGATGAAGACTGGAAGAAGATTGACATAGATCAGAAGGCCATGACTGCCCTCCAAACTGCTCTTCCAAATTCTATCTATAGAGGCTTCAAGAAGTACAAGACTGCCAAGCAACTATGGGATGCACTGAAACTGATGTATGAGGGGTCAAATGAAGCAAAAGAAAACAAGAAGGACCTCTTGAAGCAGCAGTTTGAGAATTTCACCTTCAAGACAGGCAAAACCAAGACTCAACAATACTTCAGGTATGTTGAGATTGTGGATACTCTAATGGATGTTGGAGTAACTCTTGAGAATAGGGACATTGTGAGGAAGTTCATATCCTCTCTTCCCAGACAATGGAAACACTATTGTGTGGTCATTAAGAGGACTGAGAACCTCAAGACCCTTACTCTTACTTAGTTGTACGGTATCCTCAGTGGCTACCAGATGGAGATGAACATGCAAAATCCATCTGGTAACTCTAACAATCAGCAGAGTTTAGCCCTTTATATGGTTGAAAGGGATTACAGAGAACCATAACATCATCTCATCTGCTACCCTGAAAACTCACAAAAGGCTCTTTTCATTACCTTCCTGGAGACACCAAGAGAGAGCTACATCCAAGGAAGCCCATTCCAGAAGATAAGCTCTTCACAAGCCTTTATGTCTACTGATAAAAGCACAGGCAACTTTCTCTTTACCCTTGAAGACCCGGACTGTATCCATCTAGATGATCTGGAGTACATGGAAATAGTCCAGCAAATGGCTCTTCTCACTCACAGAGCCATGAAGTTTTGTAAGAGGACAGGAAGGAAGTTTTCTAGCAATGCAACCAGTGGAAAGTTTGGGTTGGACAAAAGCAAAGTGAAGTGTTACAACTGTAACCAAATAGGATACTTTGCTAGAGAGTTCAAGGCACCAAGAACAAATGGTGGTCTAGCACAAACCAGACCAAACTACACTGACGGAGCTTCGCAGAATGGGAAGCCCAAGTAGCAAGCTGTAGTTGCTGTTGAAAAAGGAGGCTTTGACTGGAGCTTTCAGGTTGAGGATGCATCTCCAAACCAAGCACTGATGGCAGATCATAAAGAAGCCAAGATATTGGAATAACTTTATACACCTGAATGTATTGCTAAAGTTAACTGATATAGGTCCTATAACTTAGAGATGAGAACTGATCTTAGTCTTTAAACATTTTAAAAGCTGATTTCAAAAGAGCTAAAAATGATTACAAACTTAAAATAAAAAACTTCAAGTTGTCTTCGGAAGAAAATTATGTCTTCAAATCAAATAACTACTTATAAGAAATTTACCTTTGGAAGAAATTCTGAGATATCTTCCAAAGCTTAAAAGTGCTTCTAAGTACTTACATGTATTTGAAGGACAATTTTCTTTCGAAAGCAAATTAAGTCTCGGAAGATTTTGAGAAAACCATTTCAACTCTTAAGCATGAACATACCAACTACAGGACTCAGATAAAAGATCTCATCACTAAGTTAACCAAATACCAGGCTAAGCTTATGATCAACAAAGCCAGGGCAGAAGTGTTTTTGAAGAAGAGATCTTCAAGAACATGATATCCTCATTCTTGCATGCAAAAGTTTGTTATCAGAATAAGCAGGAACTGGGATCTACTAAGATAGCTCCTCCACACACTTTATTGTCGGTAAGATCTCTAAGGTGTGGAACTTGTGAATATGAGCTTCCCCTCATAGACTCCATAGATGAAAAGGATGAAGAGGAGATAGTGAAGGATGATTCTGAGAAGAGTGAAGAAGATCATCCTAAAAAGAGTCACTATTCTCCTGAGGAGAGCAAAGAATTTGGGATGACCAAGTCTAATAGGAAGAACTTGATCAGGAAAGCAAAGAGAAAATCAAAGAAGGCTCAAGAGATCAAAGCCACTTTCAACTCTAAGCAGAAACAAATGTTTATCTCTGCAGGATTTGAAGTGGTGAAGGCTGAAGACTTAACTATGAACTCTAGTACCAGAAGTTCTAGTTCATGTCCAAATCATTCCAGCAAAGAGAAGAAGGCTGATCAGTTGTGTATCACTGCTACACAACCTGAACCATCCAATTCCAAGAGCAAGCCTCACCCTAAGAAGCTTGCTGCATCATCTGTGAAGATAAAGATGGAGGTGGAAAGTGATCAAGTTCAGTCTTTTTCTCAAAAGAAGACTCTCAGAAGGAAGCAAATAGATTGCATCATGTGTGGTAGTACTTCTCATCTTGCTAAGGATTGCATCTACAATCCTAAAAGTACTATTCACATGATCAAAGAGAAAACTTCTGAGAAGAACTAGCTTCGGAAGGAAAATCTTTTCCCTTCGGAAGCTCCAAGGTGAAAAAGAAGACAAGTGAAAACTTGCCTTCGGAAGAAATTTTGGTCTCGGAAGAAATGAATGCTTCCGAAGTACTGAAGCCTGCTGCAGTGAAAGCAAGATCTTCCGAAGGTCCAGTCTCCAAAACTTTCGAAGTTTGTCAAAACTTCTGAAGTGTTGAAGGTCAAGTCCAATCTTTTAAAGATGGTGTGGAAGATGAAGAAAGACCAAGTGACTAAAAGTTCTTCATCAACAATAGCTAATGATCCTCAAAGCTTGAACATAGGATCAGTTACTATTACATTGTCTTCAAATCACTTTGATAAGCCCAAAACTAAGGCTATGGTTTTCCAAATGTGACAGATAAAGCCTGACATCTTCAAGACAATGAGGAAGCCAACTGTTGACTTCTCAGGGGTAGAAACAACCCTTGTCCAAAAAATGTTAGAGCTCATTGCTCAAGGTGACAACCTAGCAGCACCAGCTAGTGTTAAACCCATACCTTCTACTTCTCAACCACCAATACAGCCAAAAATAACCATCAAATACCAGAAAATCCAAAAGAACCCCTGCACATGCTACTCAGATGGTGCAGGCCCCTATATCATCACCCATACATGAGGAAGTGGACACTGGAGCTCCCACTTCTCCTGAGGAGCAAACCACTCCCATCTCACTAATGATCAATGCTGAGGTTTCTCATGCTCAGCCTGATGAGCTCGCAACCCCCACAACCTTAAGCCTTCACTCAGAGTATCAAAACTCTAATGAACAACCTTCAGGGGATAGTTACCATCCCCAGCCTCTTGATCTAAACCAACCAATCCCAAACATTGAATTCTATGATGATAAAGACATGGGCTTCAGTGAGTATCATGAGTCTCTCTTCTCCACCACTACTCAAGGAGAGATGAGTACTCCTGTTTCTCCCATGTCTAGCCTATATCATCCACCTACTACTAAGGTGGATCTCCCGAAACTTGTTCAGGAGGTCCATATGGAAGAGGCTCTCACTTCAGCAAGTGATTACATCATTCAGACCTCAACCATGGCAACATAGCCTCTTGACACATCACTTGAAGCTGTCATGGTGCAGGAGAAATCCAGCAGCCAAGAACAAAGTGCTGATGATAAGGAAGAAGACCTTGGTCCTATTCTCTCATCCCCCCGTGATTCTTCTGATGAAGATGAGGGGAGTCTGAAACTAAAGGTGCAAAAACTAAAAAAAATATGCACCTATTTAGTCTCAAAGATAAGTCATCTGGAATCTCAGGTGACTATCTTACAAAGGAGGGTCAATGACCAGCAACTTGAGATCACCTATCTTAAGGGCAAGTTAGCTGAGTGACCACTCCGGATAACTCAACCAGGCCCACAAGAACCTGTGGATGTGACAGATCCTACTCCAAGCTCACTTATGCAAGAAGGTGATGCTACCAAAAAGGGGGAGAAAGTCTAAACATCACAGAACCTGGGAGTTCTTCACAGAGTATGAACCTGGAGGATTCACTCACTTGTAATGGTCCATACTCAACAACCTCCTCAAAGTCTACATGGATGTGGACTTACTTGCCCAAGTCTACATGGATGTGGACTCACTCATACAAAGTTTGTTTGAGGAGTGTATTCCCAGAGCTATGCCTACCTTATCTCATCACTCTGAGAATCCATTCATGGGATGGAGGTATGACACTGATAGAAGAGCTCTAGTCATCTCTAGATCTTAAGGTCAACAAGAAATTTTCAACTTTTTCAACCTGAGATTCTATGAGAGCATCCATCTGATTGATCTTCCACTTGTCAACCCAAGTCAAAACAGACAAGCTGCAAGATTAGCAGATAGGATTCAAGAAAGGGTTCTAGAAGAATTCAAGCTGAGGTCAAGACTATATAGACAGAGGCTAGCAGGTGAGATTTTTGGTCAACTGGAAGTTAAGGTGGACCCTAAGATTAGCTTCGAAGGGGAAGCCTTAACTGAAGGCCCAGAAGTTGAACTTGTGAACCTTGAGACTGGAACTTCTTTAGCACCCATTACCCTCAGTGAGGCACCAGCTGGTGAAGGTGCTTCACAACCTCTCTCTGGCCAGAGCTTGACTGCTGAACCAAGCAATGAAGGCCAAAGCTCTCTCCACCCTGAGTCACCAAGGCCTGTGAGTGACAAAGGGAAAAGAAAACTGACTTCTGAGAAGATTGAGGAAGAGGAAAGAGAGAGGAAGATGAAGCTAAGGGGAGAAAGTTCAAGAGAGTCTTTAGGATTCATGGAAGCTGCCATCAGGGCTGCCCCCAGGCCAAATACTCAGGATGATGAATTGAGGGCAGACAGGATAAACTACTTGGGGACAAAAACTACAATATGGATGAACTACTCTCTCTCCCCTTAGATGAACTGAATAAACTGGCTGACAAGGAATTGTCTAAGGAGAGGAAGGAGCAGAGGATGCAGCATTGTTCCTCAAGACAAGGAAGAAAGGAGACAGAAAAGGCTCTACAAGCATGCTCTTACCCTCTCCCCAGTTCGAAAAAGTGAAGAGCCATCATCCAAAAGAGCCAAAAGAAGTGTGCTGACAGACAAAGGATGATGAGCTTCTTGAAGCTGTATGGATTCTCCGGAAGGAGGCTTGGTCCAATGTCTCTGGATGAGCACATTAGAGTGATCAAGCAGAAGATTAAAGAGGGAGAGCTTGTAGACTTGCATTCTCCACCAAGTCCAGCTCAACCTGAGGTTATCCCCCTGAGAAAATATAACTTCATATTTTGATCCACAACAGGGTCCTCTTCACTCTCCCTCTGAACCTGTGAGAGAAAAGAACCCAACTGGAGAGACACAGTAGAACAACCTGGTGTTGAAGACCAGTCCTTTCAGTTAAAGACTTCAAAGAAGAGGAAAAGGATGGCCATGAAGAGTGTTTCCAAAAAGAAGACCAAGGAATTCACCTCTACACCTCAGGATGAGTGAGAGCATCCTAAGGTAGTGTAAGAAGAGGCTGCTCAACCAACTCCAACTCAAAGAGGAGCCTCTTGCAACTGGAAAACCCATCCTGTCCTAGACTTTTGTTGTTAATCCACACAGGTGGTATGTCATCAGAGATCAAGGAGGACAAGATGTTTATTTCTGGCAAGACATGCTTGATCTTCCTCTATATGATCTCCATGACATGAGAAGATATTATGAGAGTCTGAGGGATCCTGACCAAATGACGAATAAAGGTATGGTCTTGATCCTAATAAGGACTGTCAACATCTGAATAACTTTTATGTTTTGGTAGCATCAGCCTAGGGGAGTTGGTAAGGTTATATTAGAAGGCTGATGCAACCAAAGAAGCCAAAACAACCAAGGAGCTTCCTGCATGCATACACTGATGTACAAGGTAGAAGTTACTTCAGAAGTTTTACACTCTTCATAGAAAATATTCTAAGTGTAAAATCTTCCGAAGCGAAAGTCCAAATCTTCCGAAGCTAAAGATGAAGTCTTCCAAAGCTTCAAAGACAAAGTCTCCGAAGCCAAATGAAGTGAAGACTAATTTCTTCCAAAGACAGAGAGGATATGCTTTCTCTGATCTACTTTTTCATAATGCTGACTTACTTTTCACTGCAACTCTAAAGACTCACCAACTTATAAAAGTTGGTGAAAAGGTCCATGTTTTTTTTTGTGACATCCGGTAATTTTCCGTTACCAAACTCCGTTAGTTCCGTTAGGTCTTGCATACACGTGTCGTGAGCACACACTAGTTGTCGTTGAACGTTGGTGACTTAAAAATAATTAACAATGGTTAATAGATAATAACTTGATTAATAATGTTGATTATTAATTTGTAGTTACGTGATTTGTGAATTTAAATATTATTTGTAAATTTTGCCTTGTAACGTGTCAACTT
Source organism: Flaveria sonorensis (assembly GCA_025506505.1). Classification (NCBI taxonomy): domain Eukaryota; kingdom Viridiplantae; phylum Streptophyta; class Magnoliopsida; order Asterales; family Asteraceae; genus Flaveria; species Flaveria sonorensis. The sequence goes on along the minus strand of CM046425.1, from coordinate 11,649,341 downwards.
GTTATATTTATTTCATGTGTTTTGTACCTAGTGGAAATTAAATATATAATTATTTTTTATGATTAATAATATTTGTGTTTAGTAGTTAAAACCTTTTAAAAAGTGTTAAAAAGATTAGTTTATATAAAATTAAGCCAAACCATAGCCCCCAAACCCCCCCCCCCATTCGGCCGAAACTTCACACACACCCCCCTTGCGATTTGATCAAGAACAACAATCAAGCATCGATTTTGATCTAGTTTCAAACATTCCAACGTGTAGCAAGCATCAAATCTTGATCATTACACGATTAAAGGTTTGATTTTGACAAGTTTTTCATGGTTTTTGATGTTGATGAACCCTAGTTCGAAAATTATGAATGAAAGTTGAAATTGATGATTAGTTGATGACGATATGTAAAAGGTTATGTTGTATGAATGTTGGATTATGATAATTATGCAGGAAATCCATGAATTAATCATGTAGTTCATACCTTGGTATAAGTAGAAACTTTTGGAAATGAGATTTGTGAGTTATGATGATTTGATAATGTTGGCCGTGTCTAGATGATAGCATGGACTTGATTAGGCATGATGTTGATGAATTCATGAATGAATTGGGTGCTAGATTGATTTTGGGATATTACTTTCCTAAAAGGGAAACTTTATTTATGTAGAACATTGGATATGGTGAATTGAGCATGTTTATGATGTTAGGATCATGTTAGAATGTTTGTTGATGATGTCTATGGTGGTAGATTGTGTTATTAGGGTTGTATGAATGCTTGATGCATAACTTTAGAAATTTGGACTCTTAATGATTATACATGATGATGGATTATGTTAGGAGATTATGGAATTATGTTTGGGATTGTGATAGATCATTGTTGGGTATGTTGGTTGACATGAATCTTGTTGAGTAATGTGATGTTGATCGTCATACACGCGTACGGATCTGAGGCCCCTACTTAGTAGGATTGGCAGGGTTTAGGGTGTGAAGTCATGAGTGACTTCACATGGCATGTAGTGCATGATTAGACGTTATGTATGATTTGCTAGTTGTGATGTAATTATAATTGTGTTGAGCATGCTGATTACTTGATATTCGCATGGGTTGTATGATAAACTAAGGTGGTATGATGATCTTGGTAGAACAAGAGGTTGATGATGTGACATACGTGAATAACTTGTATGATAACCATGCTTGATGGGTTGCTATACTTGATTAACTGTGATTTTAATTAACATGTCACCAACGGGTCAGACGGGTCAACTGGGTCAAATGTGTCTTGTTTTCCAGAACCTTGAGTCAATGTGTTTATTGAGCACTTAGGGTTGTTAAAGATTCTATGTACACGTACTTATGTACTTGCGTGTTCTAGGTGACCTCTGAAGGTTGTCTTTCCGCTCACTGTGAGCTTTTACTATTGTTCGTTTGCGCACCAGGTGAGTTCATGCCCCACTTTCTTATACACTCTCTTTTGGGGGAGATAACATACTGGTTTATAAATGCTTTATTATAGTAAGTTGTGTATAGAGTAACATAGTGGGTTATACCATGTTAGTCCTCACACTTTCGGATTGTTAATATTGGTGTTTAGCGGGAAATCTTGGGTAGTACTACTTGGTCTGACAAGCCCCACCTGTGCGACTCCAGGTCAAACGGGTGCAATATTATCCTAAACTACTAACAGCGTAATGACTTGGTATGTCATGACAGGAGGCAAACAACGAACATAGTCAGCTTCGATCACGAAATCACTATGGTTACTACTTGTGAATATAGACTAGCTATCTATTTCAATGCACTTCTTATGTTTTACAACTGTACTGATTTATGATTAACGCAAACTCTTGAACTCACCAACCAACGTGTTGACACTTTTAGTATGCTTTTCTCAGGTCGTTTCTAGCAGCTGCCCATAGGAGCACGCACGTGTCAAGCATGTTTTATTCAAACATTGTTTACTTTTAATTTAGCATTTACTTATGTACTTTGGTTTGGGCGCGTGTTTTGCACAGTTTACCTTTAGTATCTTGTGTTTGGGTTATTTACAAAATGCTTCCGCAAATATTTTATAGTTTTAAACTCTGATTTGTTTAAATGTTGCATGTAGAGTCGTTCTGAGTAACTAATGACTGAGATCCTGGTTTGTTCACTTGCCTCGCAATAAAACCCCGCATGTGGATTTTGAGGGTGTGATAGATTGGTATCAAAACCACTCCTGTGACGTTCGGAATGGTGGGACAAACCTCACCAGGGATGGTGAGTTCTCGGGATCATCGAGGACGATGAGTACAAAGGGGGGGTGATTGTGACACCCTACATATATCCCACATCGGCTGTGGACAGGAGAGATTCATGGTTCATAAGGAATGTCCGGTCTCTAATATCATCAACGCATTTTGGGCGTATTGGCTGTGGATGAGAGGAGAACTCCACAGTTAAGCATGCTCAGGTGGCAACAATCCAGGGATGGGTGACCTCCCTGGGAAGTTTTACCCCGGCAACCAAAAGCAAATCCGTGAGCTTATTGTAGGCAAAGCGGACAATATTGGTGGTATGAGGGGCCGGGTGTTACAGATTGGTATAAGAGCCATTGGTTATAAGGAACTAGGTTGCATACATACTAGACTATAACCACATAGTTTGTTAGTTACTCGTCACTTATTCCTTACTGTATACTCATTGGCATACACATCACGTACCTCGCAGCATGGCATCGTCATCAAGAGCTCTAGGCAAGAGACCTGCACGATCTTGGTCACCACTTCCTTCTCCTATAACTAATAGGGGATTAGACTGGCCTCGACATTCTTACCCCTCTGAAGAGATCGATTGGGATCAGCCATTCGCATTACCCGAGCGCGATCCTCCGTGGAACCGGAACTTCTATCCTACCTATATACACCGCATGGTTTACAGGGAGCGTGTACCAGCTGTAGCTCCTACCCGACCTAGGACTAGGTCATCGACAGCCTCCAAATCACCTACCCTTCCTTCTTTGCGTATTTTTCTAGAGCAGGCGGTTGCAACTTTGGTTGCTACACTGGACACTGAGCGACAGCGTATCAGAGGACTTACTGACGAGAACTCCACTTTGCGACACGAGATGCGTGAGCTACGTTTACTGTTAGAGACACTTCAGGAACGACTTTCAATGTCTATTAGTGAGCATCATACCTTGGGTGGTAATGTTTTTGCACTTACTGAGCGCATGTCCGTGCAAGAGCTTCACAGTGTAGGGACAGATGATAAATTGACTGAGCTGGAGGCACAGCTAGCGGCACTTCAGATTGCGGATGCCCCTGCACCTGGGGAAGACCCTAATGAGGAACAAGGAAAGCTACCCACTACTATCCAGCAGGTTATTCGATTAGCACACAAGCTTACTGACTAAGCGGTGAAGCAGGGAAAGCTACCCAAACAGGGCGCCGTGGCAAGTGTGCCCGACAATAAACGCAAGTGGGATAACTCTGGCAACAAGGGATCTTCGTTAAACATCTAATCTGAGCGACATCAGTAGCAACAATAGCACACTCAACAGCATCAGCATCAACAACAGCAAAGGAAGTTTGACAATAATCGTAACTCTAATTAATCATCCTCCTCATCCCAGGGACAAGGTGGATATGTGGGGAAATATCCTAAATGTAACCGATGCAACTTTCACCACACTGGCAAGTGTGACAATATTCGATACTAGCGTTGTGGTAAGGATGAGCACGCAGCAAAGGATTGCCGTGGTGAGTTGATGAAGAAGCCTCAGCAATCCCAAGAAACACCAAAAGGTTGCTTTGAATGTGGAAAGGAAGGACACTACAAGAGGAATTGTCCTCAGTTGAAGAAAAATGGGAATGGTGCTGGAAATGTTGGAAACAACAACAACAATGGCAATGGTGACAACAACGGTGGCAACAACAGTGGAGCTAAAGGGAGAGCCTTTGTCATGGGTTCAGGTGAGGCCCTAAACGACCCTACTACTGTTACTGGTAAATTTCCTGTTAATGATCATTTTGCTACTGTATTGTTTGACACTGGAGCCGATAAAAGTTTTATCTCTACTAAGTTTAGTAGTCTCTTAAGTGATATGCCTTCTCCGTTGGAATCTAAATATACGGTAGAATTAGATGATGGTAAGCAAATCCACGTGACACACATCCTTAAGGGTTGTGAGATAGAACTTGCTGGTCATACTTTTGACATTGACCTCATGCCTGTTACGCTTGGGAGTTTCGATGTGGTCGTGGGCATGGATTGGCTTTCCGAGAAGCAAGCGGAAGTCATTTGCCACGAGAAGGTTATCTGCATTCCTCTCCTGGATGTGGAAATTCTCTCAGTTAAGGGAGAGAAAGGTGGTGCTGTGATAGGCATCATATCGTTTGTGAAAGCGCAGAAGTGGCTACGTAAGGGTCGCTTAGCTATATTAGCCCTTGTAACTGACAAGCAACCGGAAGAAGAAGATAGAGAATATTCCGGTAGTTCGTGACATTCCGGAGGTGTTTCCAGAGGATCTGCCTGGATTACCACCTCATCGTCAAGTTGAGTTCCAGATTGGTTTGACTCCCGAAGCCGCTCCGATTGCGAGAGCACCTTACCGGTTAGCTCCGAATGAACTACAGGAACTATCTGCACAACTACAAGAGCTGTTGGATAAAGGATTTATTCGACCGAGCTTATCACCTTGGGGAGCACCTGTACTTTTCGTCAAGAAAAAGGATGGCACTTTTAGAATGTGCATCGACTATAGAGAATTGAACAAGGTTACAGTCAAGAATCGATACCCTTTACCTCGTATAGATGATTTGTTTGATCAACTTCAAGGATCGAGCTATTATTCGAAGATTGAATTGAGGTCTGGTTATCATCAACTGAGAGGCCGAGAGGAAGACATCTCGAAGATTGCATTCCATCACGTTATGGTCATTATGAGTTATTGGTCATGCCATTTGGGTTGACAAATGCATCAGCAGTATTCATGGACCTCATGAATCATGTGTGAAAACCCTATCTTGATCGATTTGTTATTGTGTTCATCGATAACATATTGATCTATTCAAGGACCAAGGAAGAACATGAAGAACACTTACGTCTAATCTTGGAATTACTTAGAAAGGAGCAACTGTACGCCAAATTTTCCAAGTGTGATTTCTAGATACGTGAAGTACATTTTTTGGGTCACATTGTTAACGAGAAAGGAATACATGTCGATCCAGCAAAGATTGAGGCGATAAAGAATTGGTCGGTTCCCAAGACGCCTAGTGAGATACGGCAATTTCTTGGACTAGCAGGATATTATCGGCGATTCATTGAGGGATTCTCTAAGATCGCTCAACCTCTCACAGCCTTGACTCACAAAGGAATAATGTATAAATAGGGTAATATTCAAGAGTCTGCTTTTTAGTTGTTGAAACAGAAACTGTGTAGCGAACCGATATTGGCATTACCGGAGGGAAGTGATGATTTTGTGGTTTATTGTGATGCTTCTATCCAAGGACTTGGTTGTGTCTTGATACAACATGATAAGGTGATAGCCTACGCCTCGAGACAACTAAAAGTACACGAGAAGAACTACACCACTCATGACTTGGAACTGGGTGCGGTAGTTTTTACCTTGAAGATTTGGAGACATTACTTGTATGGTACCAAGTGTACTATATACACCGATCACAAGAGTCTTCAGCATATCTTTGAATAGAAGGAGTTGAATATGAGGCAGCGACACTGGGTGGAATTGTTGAATGATTATGATTGTGTTATCAAATATCACCCAGGAAAGGCAAATGTAGTCGCAGACGCGTTGAGTAGAAAGGAAATTGCTAAGCCATGATAAGTGCGAGCTTTGATGGTTACGATTAGCAATCACTTGCCTGAACAAATTCGAGAAGCTCAGACAGAAGCTTTGAAAACGGAAGACATTGGGTCTGAATCTTTACGGGGAATGGACAAATAGTTTAAAGTGAAAGCGGATGGAATTCGTTACTTCATGGACAGACTCTGGGTGCCTTTGTATGGAAACCTAAAGGACTTGGTTATGAGTGAGACTCACAAGTATAAGTACTCTATACATCCTGGTTCAGACAAGATGTATCACGACTTGAAGGCGCACTATTGGTGGCCTAATATGAAGGCGAATATAGCTACGTATGTGAGCAAGTGCCTAACCTGTTCGAAGGTTAAAGTTGAATACCAAAAGCCATTTGGATTACTACAACAACCTGAGATTCCTATGTGGAAGTGGGAATAGATTTCTATGGATTTTATTACCAAATTACCTCGGACTCCTATTGGTTGTGACACGATATGGGTAATTGTAGATCGGTTAACTAAGTCTGCTCACTTCTTGGCAATCAAGGAAACTGATAAATGGACAAGTTAACTCGAATTTATCTGAAGGAGATAGTCTCGAGACATGGTGTACCAGTCTCAGTTATTTCTGACCTTGATGCTCGTTTCACATCACATTTCTGGCAGTCATTACAAAAATCTTTGGGTACGCGTTTAGACATCAGTACTGCTTATCATCCGCAGATGGATGGGCAAAGTGAACATACTATTCAAACATTGGAGGACATATTACGTGCTTGTGTGATTTATTTCGGGAATAACTGGAAAGTTCACCTACCATTGGTGGAGTTTTCTTACAACAATAGTTATCACACTAGCATCAAGGCAACACCATTTGAGGCTTTGTATGGGCAAAAGTGTAGATCACCAGTTTGCTGGGCAGAAATTGGTGATAGTCAGCTAACAGGCCCTGAGTTGGTGCATGAGACTACTGAGAAGATCGTACAGATAAGGAACCGTATGGCTGCAGCACGTGACCGGCAGAAGAGCTATGCAGACAAGCGACGGAAACCATTGGAGTTTCAGGTCGACGACAAAGTTTTACTGAAAGTCTCACCGTGGAAAGGTGTGATTCGATTCAGTAAAAGGGGCAAGCTTAATCCGAGATACGTTGGACCATTTGAAATTCTAGAAAGAATAGGTCCAGTGGCGTATCGATTAGACCTACCTGATTCGTTGAGTGGAATTCACAATGTATTTCATGTCTCAAATTTAAAAAAGTATTTATCGGATGAGACGATGGTTGTACCACTAGAGGAAGTGCAAGTAGATGAACAACTACAGTTCATTGAAGAACCAGTTGAGGTGATGGACCGAGAGGTCAAAACCTTAAAGCAAAGAAAGATACCCAAAGTCAAAGTTCGTTGGAACTCGAAACATGGACCGGAATTCACGTGGGAACGTGAGGATTAGATGAAGCTTAAGTATCCGCATCTGTTCGAAATGACGATGTCAACCGGCGGAGGTAATGATTAAATTTCGGGACAAAATTTCTTTCAACATGGGGATAATATGACAACCCACCCGAAACTCACCCGATTTCTTTGTGCCAATGCAGTAGACCAGTGATGTAACACAACCATGTAACGCAATTTTCGGGACGAAAATTCTTTCAACATGGGGATAATGTGACATCCGGTAATTTTCCGTTACCAAACTCCGTTAGTTCCCTTAGGTCTTGCATACACGTGTCGTGAGCACACACTAGTTGTCGTTGAACGTTGGTGACTTAAAAATAATTAACAATGGTTAATAGATAATAACTTGATTAATAATGTTGATTATTAATTTGTAGTTACGTGATTTGTGAATTTAAATATTATTTGTAAATTTTGCCTTGTAACGTGTCAACGTGTTATATTTATTTCATGTGTTTTGTAGCAAGTGGAAATTAAATATATAATTATTATTGATGATTAATAATATTTGTGTTTAGTAGTTAAAACCTTTTAAAAAGTGTTAAAAAGATTAGTTTTTATAAGATATAAACAATGGGAGTTAAGTTGTAATTACCATAAAAGTAAAACTTAACAAAATTAAGCCAAACCCTAGCCCCCAAACCTCCCCCCCCCATTCGGCCAAAACTTCACACATACACACACCCTTGCGATTTGATCAAGAACAACAATCAAGCATCGATTTTGATCTAGTTTCAAACATTCCAACGTGTAGCAAGCATCAATTCTTAATCATTACATGATTAAAGGTTAGATTTTGACAAGTTTTTCATGGTTTTTGATGTTGATGAACCCTAGTTCGAAAATTGTGAATGAAAGTTGAAATTGATGATTTTTTGATGATGATATGTTGTTGGTTATGTTGTATGAATGTTGGATTATGATAATTATGCAAGAAATCCATGAATTAATCATGCAGTTCTTACCTTGCTATAAGTAGAAACTTCTAGATATGAGATTTGGGAGTTATGATGATTTGATAATGTTGGTCGTGTCTAGATGATAGCATGGACTTGATTAGGCATGATGTAGATGAATTCATGAATGAATTGGGTGCTAGATTGATTTTGGGATATTACTTTCCCAAAAGGGAAACTTTATTTATGTAGAACATTGGATATGGTAAATTAAGCATGTTTATGATGTTAGGATCATGTTAGAATGTTTGTTGATGATGTCTATGGTGGTAGATTGTGTTATTAGGGTTGTATGAATGCTTGATGCACAACTTTAGAAATTTAGACTCTTATTGATTATACATGATGATGGATTATGTTAGGAGATTATGGAATTATGTTTGGGATTGTGATTGATCATTGTTGGGTATGTTGGTTGACATGAATCTTGTTGAGTAATGTGATGTTGATCGTCATACACCCGTACGGATCTGAGGCCCCTACTTAGTAGGATTGGTAGGGTTTAGGGTGTGAAGTCGTGAGTGACTTCACATGGCATGTAGTGCATGATTAGACGTTATGCATGATTTGCTAGTTGTGATGTAATTATAATTGTGTTGAGCATGCTGATTACTTGATATTCGCATGGGTTGTATGATAAACTAAGGTGGTATGATGATCTTGGTAGAACAAGAGGTTGATGATGTGACATACGTGAATAACTTGTATGATAACCATGCTTGATGGGTTGCTATACTTGATTAACTGGGATTTTAATTAACATGTCACCAACGGGTCAGACGGGTCAACTGGATCAAATGTGTCTTGTTTTCCAGAACCATGAGTCAATGTGTTTATTGAGCACTTAGGGTTGTTAAAGATTCTGTGTACAGGTACTTATGTACTTGCGTGTTCTAGGTGACCTCTGAAGGTTGTCTTTCCGCTCACTATTAGCTTTTACTATTGTTCGTTTGCGCACCAGGTGAGTTCATGCCCCACTTTCTTATACACTCTCTTTTGGGGGAGATAGCATACTGGTTTATAAACGCTTTATTATAGTAAGTTGTGTATAGTGTAACATAGTGGGTTATACCATGAAAGTCCTCACACTTTCGGATCGTTAATATTGGTATTTAGCGGGAAATCTTGGGTAGTACTACTGGGTCTGACAAGCCCCAACTATGCGACTCGAGGTCAAACGGGTGCAATATTATCCTAAACTACTAACAGCGTCACGACCTGGTATGTCGTGACGGGAGGCAAACAAGGAACACAGTCACCTTCGATCGCGAAATCACTATGGTTACTACTTGTGAATATAGACTAGCTATCTATTTCAATGCACTTCTTATGTTTTACAACTGTACTGATTTATGATTAACGCAAACTCTTGAACTCACCAACCATCGTGTTGACACTTTTAGTATGCTTTTCTCAGGTCGTTTCTAGCAGCTGCCCATAGGAACACGCACGTGTCAAGCATGTTTTATTCAAACATTGTTTACTTTTAATTTAGCATTTACTTATGTACTTTGGTTTGGGCGTGTGTTTTGCACAGTTTACCTTTAGTACCTTGTGTTTGGGTTATTTACAAAACGCTTTCGCAAATATTTTAAAGTTTTAAACTCTGATTTGTTTAAATGTTGCATGTAGAGTCGTTCTGAGTAACTAATGACTGAGATCCTGGTTTGTTCACTCGCCTCGCGGTAAAACCCCGCACGTGGATTTTGAGGGTGTGACATTTGTAAACTGTAGATTATGGTCTTGGGTCTGTAACTTCCTACTTTGTACCTTTTTATCCTTTTTATAATATAATTAGGATGTGAGCTATGACATGTCATAGTCACTAGTCAAAAGGCAATCTGCATTTTGACTTTACATTGATCTTGTTGTCTAGATTAGTGTTTCCAGCTAGCTTTCAAAGTATTGATGGCTGTAGGATGTAGTATAAAGTATCTCAGGTCCTTGTATTTATGCTTTTGTAACACTTGTATAGAACTTGATAGCAATATACAGTATCCTTGAAAACCATATTCGTCTGTTCTTGTTCTTAGTTCAGTCTCAGTTACTTGTGTTCTTAGTAACATTTATATAAACCCGGTTCCCCATTTGATTTGTTAAGTGTTCTAATACTCTCCTGATTATGAGACTGATTATATTGACCATCCATTTAACCGGTCTTGCATGAAGATATGCAATGCGCTGACCTTTTGACAAAAGCACCGTAACACCCCAAAACCCGAGGGGTCGCATAAGTCCGATTTACACAGTCCATCTACATCGATAATATTACTTAAATGCAGCAAAAGTTTAATTAAAATTAGTGAATTATCGTTTTCTTCCATGTGATTTGGTCACATTTGCACATTTCATCCATTTTTTTTTGCATTTGCCTCCCCATGGTTTAAAGCAATTATAATTTTCATCCAGAAATACCAACTCCGGTTAATTTAAAATGTTAAACCCATTTACCACTAAAAGGGTTAATTATGTAATTTAAAATATTATTTTTTGGATAAAAATAGCAAATATGAACAAAACATAGGAATGAAAACGATAATTCACTCTATTAAAATTTTTAATCTTATACTTTTTCAAACGAAAAATAGATATAACTTATTTTGAAAAGAACATTATTCATCTAGATACTCAGTAGCAACCTTAGTTCACTTGCTATTTTCCTTTTGTGCTAGACATTTTACCTTTTCCTGAGATTCATGTTAAAAATGATTAGTGTAAGCCAATGAGTTATAGAATTTTAGCAACAAAGGACTACGAATTTTCATGCCAACTAATACATGTATAAGGAACTACTAATTTTAGTAAATTCGTATATTACACCAATTGAATGAAAAATATTATATATCATAAAAATTTATAAATTAAAAATCGATATTTTAATATAAGATATGATTGAAATCTTTCTTATTATAAATAAAATAATTTTTTTTTTCAAAACAAACCTTTAAAAAATATTATTTTAAACATTTTCTTTTCAAAAATCCTAATTTTAATTATTTTTTTATAAAAGTTTTACTTTTTAAAAAAATCAATTTTAAAATATTTGTATTATTAAAAAGTTTGATCTTTTAGAAAATTTTCTTATTTTATAAAAAAATTATTTATTTAGAAATAAATTCATAAAATTATATTTTTCTTAATTTATTAATATACGTTTTGATTTAAAAATAATTAAATAATATTATTAGTAATTAATGTGATTATTTAATAGTAAAAAGAAGAAGAAAAAAATTTGATGAGTAGTTATAGTATTGTCAATGTCATTTATAGTTATTATTCTATTAGAGTATGCAGATTATTCGGGCAATTAAGCCACATTATAAACTTTAAACAAACAAGTACTAGTAATATGCATGCATTTTAACTCAAATAAATACTTTTAAACAAAAAACTAAACAAACATATAACTCAGAACCTTGCCGGATTTTCGCGTTTCGTTGCCGGAATACTAATGGGTGTATATGATAGAAAAAACCGGTTGTCTGAAGTTGCAGCTTGTCAAGAACGAGAAAAAGAAGAAAACGAGAAGTTGAGATCTGTGATGACATCCGATCTAGGTCGTCACGTTCGTTGGGGATGGTTGCGATGGTGGATTGTGTTCATCGGTGGTGTTTAGCGATGGTTAGCGATGGTAGCCTTTGATTTCCGTCTCTATACCACCGTGGCCATAAAATCTTAACCCGATTTGTACTCCTCGACTTCACAAAAGGAGATACGTCCTCAGAAAGAGGCCGATCTTAGCCCGCCCCTGCGACGGTGGTGACCGACATAGGCGGACCTACTTATATCGGAGGGGTAGCCTCCGCTACCCCTCAACTTTTTACGGGTACTATAAAAATTTTTTGGTTTTATGTAAAAAAAATTCATGCTTTTATGTTAACCCTAAGAAAAAATTACGTTACCCCTAAACGTTTTTTAAACTCAACACTTCATAGAAAGTTTTAAATTTTATACAAAAAGTCTAATAATTTATAAAAAAAACAATACATTTTATAAAAACATAAATAACTAATAGAATAAATTACTATTTTGGCCCCTGTGGTTAGGGCCATTTAACTTTATCAGCTCAAAAAAGAATCTTTTGACATATCAACCCCTAGCATTTTATTTCTTAACTATTTTAGCCCCTGACACTAACTCTGTTAACTTGTTTCTCTTAAGTGTAAGAGCATTTTAGTCATTTTCACCTTAAGGACTGTTTATGTAAATTTTAAAGATTTAGGGTTATTTATGCATATTTTTAAAATTACAAATACAACCACCACATACCACCACCCACCACCACCACCTAAAACAACCACCACCACCTAAAACAACCACAACTAGATGGCATCAATCATAACACAAGTGGTGTATAAATCTAATAACCCCACTTGACAAACTAATAACCATGAGAACTGACCTCATATCCTCAACCGGAGCCACCATGAACCACCACCATCACCGCCGCCTTGGATACCCTAGATGTAGATCTGTTGGGTTACAGAGGGGATGCCTTTAGTCGTGGATGTCGAAGTGCACAATTTTCGCTTGTTTTGGTGACCCAATCGAACACCTCTTGGGGTCACGAAGGGGTTGCCGGCGGTGATAGTCACCGGTGACTGGCGGTGGGAGTCGATGAGAACATATGTTTTTGTTTTCTGACGATTATGGTGATTGTAGATGTCAGTCGATTGTTGTGGCGGCGATGGTGGTCTGTCGCGCATCCAAGATGGTTGTAGGGTGGAACGAGGTGGTGGCAGAGGAGGTGATGCATGTGGTGGATGAAGATAACAGTGGCGTGAAGAAATATGATGAAGAAACTGATTGTTGGCATGTGGTGATTGAAGGGTTAGAACTTTTGAAAGGGGCGGAGGAGATGGCAACCGACGGTGGAAAAATTGGTGTTGTTGGGGGTGGAGGTAGGCGTATCACGGTGGTGGCGGTGCCAAATCCCTAAACTAATAAAAGATGTAGATATATTAGGTGGCGTGGTGGTGGTTGTTTTAGGTGGTGGGTGGTGGTTGTGTTAGGTGGTGGTGTGGTGGTTGTATTGTTATTTTAAAAATGTGCATAAATAACCTTAAAGCTTTAAAATTTACACAAACAGTCCTTAAGGTGAAAATAACCAAAATGTCCTTACACTTAATAGAAAAAAGTTAACAGAGTTAGTGCAATGGGTCAAAACAGTTAAGAAACGAAACGTTAGGGGTTGATATGTCAAAATATTCCTTTTTAAACTGATAGGGTTAAATGGCCCTAACCTCAAGGGCCAAAATAGTAATTTAATCTAACTAATAAGCAAAGTATCCAATACAATAATAAATAATAAGCCTAGAATAACTAATAAGCCCAAAAAATCAAATAATTCAGAAAGCCCAAAGACTATAATAGTATAAGCCCAAAAATATCAAACATATTTTTTTTTTAAAAAAAGAACAACATCGATACCCATAATTGCACAACCACCCACACCGGCCGACCACTCCCTCTACACCTCAACCATGAGCCGCCGGCACACTCGGCGACCACCGCCGACCTACCGCCAGCTACGGTGGCGCCTGCCACCGCCCACCGCCTTCATCACCTCAAGACCTCAAGATAACAATTTTAGTTTTTTTTTTTACTCTATTAGACTATAAAATTAGGGATTTAGAGTTTATAATGTCGAATTTCTAATATTTTTTATTTTGTTTGTTGTAAAAATTAGTGATTTGAAAGATTTCAAGAAGTGGATATTAGTTCAAGTTTCAATATTTAGGGTTTATGAAATTAAGTATATGAATTAGGAATTTGAAAGATGAATTAGAGATTTCAAGAAGAGTATGATATTGGTTCTAATAATGATAATGATATGCAACCAATTGATAATGATATTGGGTCAACTACTCCTTCAGGTTTAATTCCTTCGGGTTCAATTCCTTCGATCTCAAATGGATTTGATTTAATGATCTTCCTTCGAACCTCTTTATTATTGTGTTTTTTTTCTTTAATTAATATAAATATACAGTAAATTTTTTTTACGTTACCTCTGAATTTTTCTTTTAGATCTGCCAATGGTGGCCGATGATGGTGGCCGATGACGATGGTCGGCGGTTTTGACCCGTGGTGAGCGTTTGCGGCGACCAGGAGGGGTGGTGGTGGTAGGGGGAGATTGCAAGAGATATGGGTTGCGGCGGCTGGGAGATGTGTGTTTTTAGAGGAAACTTGACAAATTAAACGCCGGGGAGTTCGTGACGGTGCCATAATAGCGGTGGCGCGTTGGTGTTTTACGGATTTGATATAAGATAAAATAGAGATGAGTGTTTATGAAATTACTATGAAGCCACCGTTAATAAAAGGGTTCAAAGATATCATTAGCTCTGTGAGATGGACTTTTCAACTTTTGAAAAGTGAAAAGCTGCAGACACGCACATGCAGGGCATGTTCACCAATTTTTTGAACGGTAAATGCAGGACATAGTTTCGAATAATAGATTTTATTTTAATCGGGTCTATTTATCTGTTTCCTAGCTAGAACCGCACCCCCAATCTACTCAGGAGGAAATCCATTGCTGAGAAAACCCCATGATGCAATTTTAAGCATTTTGCTCAAAGTGAGACTTGAACCTATGACCTTCCTTTATTTACATGTTATAAGTATCTCAACTTAACCGGTTGGGTTAAGGATAATTGGTATTGCACCATTAAATATGAATTTTATTTTCAACTTTAATTTGATTTAAGTAACTTTCAATTGAATTTTAAAAATAATGATTTTGTTTTTCTTTTTGTGTTTTAAACGTTATAAAAACATAACCAACGTGTTATACATGCTAAACCAAGTTTTAAATGTATTTAAACGAGTAGTAAATTTTTATTTCTGTGTTTTTTTACGTACGTTTTGAGTTATTTACATTTCGACATAACTTTTGTTTTAATACGTGTTGGGTCAAATATAATACGTTTCAGTTACTCTGCGTTTCAACGTAAATTTAGTTCAGATACGAGCTGGAATAATTGGAAAAGTCAGGTTAAATATAATACTGTTTTATTCAACAATATAAAATCGAGTTACTCTACGTTTTGACATTAATTTAGTTCGAAAACGAGTCATGTCGATTACAGTCTATACTTTATCACGCCGTGTAAACCGCCGCCACAACGCGCGGCGGGTAAAATACTAGTTGGTATTAATATGTAAGTTGAGTTGTTCATATTTGCACCAGAATCATACTACAACAGCTTGCTGCTCCTGTGGACTTAAATCTGCAGGATGGTGTATATTACTCCAAATTAAGTTCCATGTATTATTATATTTAACTTCTATTATCTTGACCACGAATCCCATCCCATATCAAATTCATAATAATAGAAGAAACCCCATTAAGCATAGTTGGCAACAAAATACATCCATTCTGATCTCCTAATCAAACAAAAACTAAAATCTATAAGGTTACTGTTTAGCAACTAAAACAAAAACTTTGCTTGAGTTCACCCTCCTATTTTGACTCTTAAGTCATGATGACACCTGTAGGGATCCGGCCCACCTCAAGTGTGATGCTATTTGGCAATCTTTGAATCACTAAACGCTCAACCAATAAGATGTGTGACCAGTAAAAACTCTGAAGCAGTAAGTGCTTAGCCAATAATATTGTTTGATTGGATCTCTGAATAAATGTGTAAAATAACTATTTTATCCATCTGAATCAAAAAAACATATTAAAATACAGATACAATGCAATACTTTAATTATAATAAATTGAAAACTGGCTATCTCGTTAGGCAAAGTAGGCAATTTTATCCACCTTTGTCTAATTTTCGTTGATAATTAAACAATATATAGCATGAATTTGGGTTGAACAGTTCAAATTAGATGAACATATGTTGTTTGATTTGCAGGTAAAATGTAGACTGTTGAGATTATCCCCATCCAAAACACGTGTATCAAATTTTCATTTTCATCTACACCAAACCAAAGTCACTGTGATCACGTGATGAAATACTTAGTATTTGTTATCTAGTAACAAGAGTGCTTACTTTCCCCCCAGTTGACCCAAACAAGTAGCTGCACCATTCCAGGAGGCAGAGTGCATCATAGTTATAGCCTAGAAGTTCCTGTTCATTGACCTGTATTAAATGAACGGCTTCAGATGGGTTTTCTCCCACGTCAAGCCGATATGCTTCTCAATGGTAAGATCGAGGGTCGCAACCATGTGGCAAGGGGTCGGGGTGGCACCGGGGAGGGGTGGCGACGGCGAGGGGCGGCGATGGCAATGGAATGGGGTGGAAGGCTTTGGGTGGGGGACAAGGTCGATGAATCTAAAGGTGGATGGGTGTGATAGGGTTTTGTTTGGGGAGGGGTAAACTAGCCAAATTTTCATTAAGCATCATTTTTCTTCCTAATCATTAAGAACTGAATTGAATGATTAAGAGATATCATTATTTTGAAACAAACACCTTAACCTCTTATTGATTCAGAGGTAACCTCTTCTTTATAGAACCATTAAGAGACTACCAAACAACCCGTAAGTTGGGCCAAGACTTATTCGGGTCGGACCAGTCGAAGCAGTATCATACGTGGCATCTGTGAACTAAGTGGCATCATGGGATAATAGACGGCAGTTAACCACGTCCATATAACTTCCCTATCGTTTGATGGAATTCAGGACTCATATATATTGAGAAGGTAGCTCGAGAACAAGTTAAGTCATAAAAAACCAGCATTTTTCTCCTCGCCACATTAATCTACCCCATTTCTTGTAAACGATAGTTATCCTCACACCAGAGGTTGGTCGCACATATACCTTTCTGGTCCACCTCTGCGACGAGGCTTACGGTGTTTTGTTTTGCAGTAGAGAAGGAAACATCTTTGCCCGAAGGTCATTACTAGATCAGACAATTTGTGAGCTCAGGATCAGAAGCTAATACAGGTTCTGGATTCAACATTAGCGCCATCCGTGGGAGCCCACACCTCGTAACTCACACTAATGACCAAAAATGTTACAACTACTAGGGGTCCGGACCCCCGTTTCTCATTTCTGATTACATATGACTTTCTGGTCCTAGCCCCGGTCTGAGAAGCATGCCGCACACGTCTTTTCCTACCTTTATGGTTATCGCCCCTCTGTTTTCCTGACACACTCCAGGTTTACCAATTGTATCATGAATGCTGATTTCCCTAAAAAATTGAAGATGCCCTCGATGATTGGGAAGTATGATGGGATGGGAGATCGCACGACCATCTCAAGGTATTTTCCATTGCAGGATGTATAGATCGCAACGATTGGGAAGCGGTGGGGACCATGCCCGTCTAGTGTCACATGTCTGCACAAAACCTTGTTTGTACCACTAGAACATGGTTTGATCACCTACCTGTTTGTGAGATTGATAGATTTAAACCATTTGTGGATAAATTCATGACACATTTCAGCAAACAGAAGCGCCACATGAAAGGAAAAAGTGAAGTCCACCACATTCGCCGATGTGATGGGGGAGAGAATTGAGGACTTTATTATTCGATACAACAAGGAAAGCTTGTAGATCAAGGCCATGAGAGAAGATGTATGGGTTTTTAGGGTTCATCCATGGAATGGGGCACAATGATCTTATGCGCCAAATTCATCGAGATGGGCACCCGAAACGGTAGAAGAAGTGATGGAAATTGCCAAAGCATGGGTGCCAGAGGGGGGGGGGGGAAGGTCGGTACCATTATTCGGGAGGCAGATGCCCATAAGGATAAGAAGTAGGAATTCCAAGGACTTTTAAGTCCCAAGGAGAAGGGAGCCGCAAGGTCAGAAGCTTAGTGTCCCCGCAATCATTTTATACCACGTCATGCAATTAGAGAAGGTGAGGGATCCTCTAGCCGCACAACCGGTTGGGGCCAATGCTAATCATTCACCCCGCTTTCGAAGATCCCAAGCGAAATATTGGCAAAACAGAATATATGTCTAGAAAAACCAAACCCCATTCGACTAGGGACTGTAAGGAATCCATGTAAATATTCTGAATTTCATAGAGACAAAGGACATGACATAGACAGTTGTTGGCAACTCAAGAAACAAATAGAGCAGGCCATAAAAAGCGACAAGCTGTCCCATCTAGTCAAAGGAATTGAAGAAGGAGACGAGGACAAGCACAAATATCGTGGCCCTAAAAGAGACAAAGAAGTGCTGATGATCCTTAATGAACCAGACATGCAATCCTGCTAATCAACATCAAGCGTGTTGGGGACCACATGGAAGACTGGATGGCTTAAGAAATCTTCTTTCTAGCTATAGAAGGAGGAGTCTTCCATACTAGCGTAATTTTTCTTATTGCCTATATATCTAGATACAAGGTAAACTGCATACCTTCCAATGGGGGGAGTTCCTCGGACATAATGTATGAGCATTGCTTCTCTCAGTTGGATAAAGGAACCCATTGGAGCCTGACTCACTTCGGTGATTCGTTAATGGGTTTCACGGGGGAGCAAGTTCGCCCGCTTGGACAGCTCGTTGTTCTTGATAGGATAGGTGAGGTTCTAACTTAGAGAAGTATACTGGTGTCTTTCCTAGTAGTCAAGGCAAACTCTGCCCACAACATGATTTTAAGTCTTCCCGGACTATCAGACATGGGTGGAGGCGGCCTTTAAGTTCCCAACCCAGAGGGAATAGGGATAATATACTCTAGTAAGGCTTGCATAGAAACAACTCGGGCACCGGTTAAAGCAAACGAGGAACCCTGGATATTAAACAAGACACACGCGTATCAACCCATTACATTGGGTGGTTTTCTGTCTGGAGAGGCATGTGAAAAATTAAAGATTTTCCACCGATGATATATCGATGTTTTTGCTTGGGACCAGAGTGACATGACATGTATCCCCCAAAAACTGTCAGGCATGTGCTTCACACATATAAAGCCATGGAAGCGTTAGCACAAAAGCAAAGAAGCATGGGGGCTGAGAAGATTCATGTGGTTACTACAGAGGTACGGAAGCTACTTACGGTTGGCATCCTCAGGGAGGCAATGTATCAAACTTGGGTCGCAAACCAAGTAATGGTAAAAAAGTAAGACAGATCTTGGCGAATATCCATCGACTTCAAATATTTAAAGAAAGGTTGTCCAAAAACTACTACCCCCCTTCCAGAAATAGATGCGACGATAGACTTTTTAGCACCATACTAGTTCAAGTGCTTTCTCGACGCTTACAAGTGATATCATCATGTACAAATGGCTAAAGAATATGAGGATAAGATAGTGTTCAACACCCCAAAAGTCATTTTCTATTACGCCAAGATGCCTAAAGAATGCACGGACAATATATAAGTAATGGATTCCGTTTGTAAAGATCAGTTAGGAAGGAACATGGAGGTGTATGTGGATGATATAGTGATAAAAAGCATGATCGAGGATGACGTGTTAAGAGACGTTTAAGAAACTTTTGTTTGACTTAAGGAAATCAACATGAAGCTCAAACATAGACATGTAGAAAGGGTTATCCCTTTCATGAGAATCCTAAAGAAAAACTTGACCAAGAATCGTTTTGATTTGACCCTTGAAGCCAAAACAGCCTTTCAGGAAATGAATCAATATTTGGGCCGTCTTCCAATGCTCACAACACCAAAGGAAGGAGAATCATTAACCTTATACCTAGCTGCTGTAGAAGCGATGATCAGTACAGTATTGATGACAGACATGGGCGGGGTGCAAACTCCAGTTTACTTTATCAACTGCACCCTCACTCCCCCGGAGACTCAATATCAAATCTCAAAAACCTCGTGTTATCATTAGTTCAGGCTTCAAGGCGGCTATGCATCAAGTTGGGGTATTCACAAACCTTCCTCTCCAACACATACTCAGAAAGCCAGAGTTTGCTAACGATTGGCTAAATGGCCAACTGAATTGGGGGGGGGGTTAATATTAAGATCAAAGCACATACGATACTCAAATGCCAGATTATGCTAGATTTCATGGTAGAAATACCCGATTACTAATCTTTCAATTTAGGAGACTTGGCGTTAAAAGAACATGAGGATAGTGCAAGGGTGACATGGACTCTCCATATGGATAAGGCCTTTGATGTTGAAGGCGTGAGAGTAGGACTCGTTCTTGTTAGCCCAGAAGACATAGAGCTCACGTACGCCTTGCACATGGAGTTCGAGGCCATTAACAATGGAGCTGAATATAAAGCACTCTTGGCTGGCCTACGACAAGAAAGGGAGTTGGGCGCATCCTATGTATAAGTGCACGTGGACTCTCTCCTCATTTCGAGTCAAGTGAATAGTATATACAAAGCCAAAGATCCTAACATGGTGAAATATCTAATGAAAATCGAACAAGCCATGAGGATGTTCACTGACTGCGAAATCACCCACGTCCCAAGGAGTCAAAACAAGAAAGCTAATGCCCTCAACAAACTGTTCTGTCAGATTCAAGCACTTAGCCAAAGAGTTTCGTATCTAGGTACTTCATACCCTTCAACTAATGTTGAAGAGGTTGGAATGATCTAATTAGGAGCATTTAACTAGATGTCACCCATCATCAAATTTTTATCAAACGAAGAGCTACCTCAAGACATGGATGTAGGAAAGATTCGAAACAAAGCCTTGCAGTACCAATGGCACAATGACATCCTATATCACAAAACATACTTAGGCTCGTTGTTAAGATGTGTTGATGAGGAAGAAGCCAATTACTTGATTTGGGAGATTCACTTAGGAATATGCGGAATCTATGCCGGTCAAAAGATGGTGGTAGTAGCTAAGATAAAAGGAGCTGGATACTATTGGTTGGGAATGTAGCATGCGATAATAGAAGAATTATGATGATGTAAGAGGTGCCAACAGCATGCCCTGCTGACTCATCGCCCTAAAATTCAGCTGGTCCTGGCTTGGCCTTTCAAAAAATAGGAAGTCCATATCGTAGGGTCATTCCCCGAGGCAGCGAGAAGATTGAAGTTCCTGATTGTAGCCATAGGATATTACCATATGAGATGAAGACAAACCCTGGTGTCTATAACTAGTCTTCAAGTAAAAAAATTTCTATGGGACATATCATTTGTCGTTTTAGACTACCACTATACCTAGTTAGTGATAACGGAAAACAGTTCGCAGAAAACTCAATGAAGACTTGTTGTGAAGAACTACACATCACACAGATTTTCACATAGGTGGCACACATGCAAGGAAATGGCTAAGTCGAGATAGGAAACAAAAGCCCGGTTGAGGGAATATCAAAGCGGGAATGACTTGAAGGGGAAGAGTGTGGACCGAGAAATTACCACATGTTTTATGGGAGTATAGAACACTGCACAAAACCTTGAATAGAGAGACCCTTTCAGTCTGACATACGGGTTAGAGGCAGTAATACCAGCCGAAATAGGACTCCCTCAAATGGAGAGACCCCTTTCACCACGAATCCTAGCACAAGAAAAAGAAGAAAATGATCAAATGTTACGGGAAAATATTGATTTGCTGGATGAAAGAAGAGAGACTGCCATAATCAAGATAGCTTAGTATAAAAGGGTCATAGAGAGATACTATAACAAAAACTATCAGTGACTATGTTTTGTGAGACAACCAACCTAGCGTAGCTGGAGCATTAGCAAAACTCGGGGTAATTTGGGAAGGACCCTAGCAGATAAATGAAGTGCACGACAAATGTTCTTTCACAATGGCGGAGGATAGTGGGGGCCGGGGGGGGGGGGGGGCTATTTTTTTCGTCGGTAGTGTTAAATTTTAGTCCGTTAGTGTAAATTTTTGGCAGGGTAGTGTAAATTTTTATATATATATTGAGTTCGCCTCCCCCCCCCACGAGGATGTTCAAGCTTCGCCACTGTTCTTTCACGCTAACGACTTTAGATGGCAATGACATACCCCCAAGATGGAACACCGCGCAACTCAGAAAATGTTATATGTAGAAGAAGACATTGCACCAGACTCGTTCAACAAGTAGTTTATTGGCATTACTTCTATTCCTCAGTTAGGTTCTCATTTTCATTCAGTTATGTTTTAAATTTTCATTACATTATGACTACCTAAACAATTTCATGTATCATATTCAATTAAGAAGCAATTGACGTTGTGGTTCATAAGCAAAGTAAGTTAGTAATTACTTACCATGGTTTATGACTTATTTGCATATTAATACTTACTAGGATGACGGGTGTCGAGCCCACTAAATATGTAATAAATACCTAACCTGATCTATGGTTTGTTCTTAAACAAATGTTTGGCATTACAATGGGTGCCGAGCCCAATACACATGATAAGATACACCTAATTGGATATATTACTTATCCCAGTTAACGCTCACCACGTGAAGGGTGCCGAGCCCACCAAGCGCATTGGAAATTACCTAACTCGACTTACTAAATTTCAATAAAGTTAGAATTTACACCGAATACATATATGGTGGCATTCACTTACGATAACGAAACATATATGCATACATATGCACCTACCATAATAATTAAAAAGAGATTCAGGATACCAAAACGCAAATAAAGTATGTAGATTCATCTGTCAATTTACATGACAAAGACCAATACAAATAAATCCATTTGGCCCACGAATTAAGTAGTGTGTTCAGTCACCCAACGATACCCCCTTTTGACCAACGCTGCCCACGCCTTGAGCCTCATTAATGGACACGACCTTAACCCCCGCGTTGGAACTACTACCTTCTCATGAATCCCTACAAGGCTAGAAAAGGGGTTTCAAGTTGGTTAAGTCTAATTCCGCCAATTCTAGATCCTCTAACTTTACCTCGCCTTTATCACACTTAGCATTAGCATCCTCGTGATAATGCTCATCCTCATTCCAACTCTTCCCGTCCCTAGTCGCGGTCCAACCAGCCGCACGACCCACACAATAACCCACAATGTTGGTCTATTAGCTCATTTATCCGAGCGCATCCATATGCTCTAGCGACTCGAGGACCGCGCCCACTACCAACATAATTCCCTTAGCAATCACCCAATATTTCTCATTTGTCAACCGCTCAACCTCATCGTTCAACCGCGTGACCTCTCGGCACAATTGTCCTATCTCAGCATCCATCACATGCAATTGATTCTCCGGTCACCTCATTCGGCAATTTTAAATATTTTCGAGTGCTTCACTTAACTAATATTTTCTGACGTTTGGTGTTCGCCAGTCACCTCATTTGACAATTTTAAATATTAAATTATTTTTGTTGATCACTTTACAAAGTATATTTGGATTTATCCTTTAAAACGATAATCCAAATCACTTTCAATCTTTATTCGTTTTCAACATTTAATTGAAAGCTATTTTCAATGAAAAATAAATCAATTATATTCCGACAATGACGACGGATACATTAAACTTCTTCCACAATCTCTTACGTGGTATCTCTCACCTTACTTCACTGTCACCTACGCCGAAACATTATGGCTATGTTGAATGAGACCATCGGAACATCGTTGAAACCAGTTTCGCTCTTTTATCTCATGTAAATCGACCGGCCACTTTTTGTCCTTTTGCTTTGAGTACCGCCACCTATCTTATTAACCGTCAAACTTCGTAGTTTTGGTTGTCTATGCTACTTTTAGCTACTGCCATACTCTCCACACAAACTTCATTCGTGATCTACTCCTTGTAATTCTATTGGTTACTCACCAACTCAAATTGCATATTATGCCTATGATCCAATTTTCTCTAAAACCTACACTTCTAGGCATGTAAAGTTCATTAAAAATTAATTTCCTTATTCTAAACTCAATTCTCAAAAGTCATCAACATTTCAAGTTAATGTATATACATGGTTACCACTTACTATTCCTATATCAAATCAACCACAAAATATACCTAAAAAATCTACAAAATCTACTATTTAACTTTAATAAATATCTATTCAACCAACTCCTACAATTCTGTTTAGCATAAAAATAACGAAAAAACACCACCTTTGGCCCGACCTAATCAACACTCACCACCCTCTCCTTTTATTTTCTCAACCCAAAATGATTTACCAGCGCAAAACGATTCACCAACCCATATTAATTCTTCTACATCACCCTCCACAGACTATGTTCTACCCAAAATGAACACTCGCCACCTTCTCCTACTCCCCCAAAACATATACCATCCAACAAATTCCAAAACCTAACTCATGTTATAACAACAACCAATATCAACTCTACACAGATTATCCATCTTCACCTACTGAACCCCCTGCCATCACTCATGCTTTAAAACATCCATCATGGTGCAAAGCCATGCAAGAAGAATATGATGCTCTCAAACGTAATCAAATTCAGTGACTTGTTCCATCCACGGATGCATCCAACCTAGTTGACTGCAAATGGGTTTTTCATACCAAATATAAAACCGACGGATCTGTTGACCATCTAAAAGCCCAACTAGTCGCCAAAGGTTTCAATCAATGACCTGGTATTGACTATGTTGAAACTTTTAGTCCTATCATCAAACCCGTCACTCTTTATCTTGTTCTTTTGCTTGCGGCTTCCAAAATTGGTCACTTCACCAACTTTTTATAAACAATGCTTTTTTACAAGACACTCATCACGAAAATGTTTATATGACAAAATCCCTCGATTTTATCAATCCTTCTTTTCCAAATCATGTTTGCAAACTCCAAAAAGCAATCTATGGTCACGTTAAGACTCTTGTGCGTGGTACGACAAACTAAAATAATATCTTATATCACAAGGCTTCAAACCCACCACTTCTTATCCATCCCTTTTTACTCTTACTACTACATCATCTCTGATATTCATTCTAGTTCATGATGATGACATAATTACAACCGGACCCTCTCCAACTCTTCTAAACTGTTTTATTTAACTTCTCACAACCAACTAAGTTTTCCTCGAAAGATCTTGGTTCTCTTCTTATTTTCTTGGAGTCGAGGTCCTTCCTCACACATATGGCATACTTCTTTCACAAAAGAAGTATATTCATGACATCCTTCTCAAAGCAAATTTGAGTAACTGTAAACCTATATCAACACCAATTACCAGTTTCGAGCCCTCACGTTGAAAGGTGGCATTTCATATCCCTCGCCTACCTAATATTATATTTTTGAATATTTTTAAATGCAATATCCTTTGAAACTACAAGGATATCATCTATATAAACAATAAGAAATTCACTATAGGGAATAAATATATCATTCATAATATTCTGAAATTCTGAAGGGGCATTTTTTAAGCCAAATGGCATAAGATTCCATTCGTAATGCCCAATAGGTATAGTAAAGGCAGTATTATACCTATCTTTTTCCTCAATCCGGATTTGCCAGTATCCTGATTTTAAATCAAATTTGGAAAATACATTTTACTCATATAATTTATTTAATAAATCTTTCTTATTAGGTATATGATACCTAATCTATTTTAGAACTCTATTAAGAGGTTTATAATTAATAACTAATCTTGGTACGCCTCTTTCTTGTTCGGAATGTTTATTAACATAAAAGGCTGCACACGACCATGGAGATTTTGAATTTCTTATTAAATTCTTGCTTAAAAGGGATTTTATCTCTTGTTTACATAATTCCATATATTCGGAATTCATTTGGAAAGGATGCGCCTTAGTCGGAATTTGGTTTTCATTAAAACTTTCCTCATAAGGAAGTGAAACAATATGTTTCTTTCTATCCCAGAAAGCATTGGGATGATCATTGCATATTTGAAAGCTAAATTGATGTTCTATTAATTTAATTTTTTCTTATAATTTTGGATTATTTAATTTTTCTTGAATGTTTAAAGAAAATATTTCTTTTTGTAAAAATTTAATTTGATTTATTTTTGCTCTTAGCAATCCGTCTTTTAAATTATTTAATGTTCTTGTTATTGGATTGGATATAAATTTAAAAACAATTTCTTTTCCTTCGTATGTACCAGTTATTCCGATACGATCTACATTTTTCAAATGAAATATTTTATCAAAGAAAGGACTTCCAAGTATAACTTGGTTTTCAAGATTTTTTACTAATACAAAGCTTGTACCAATACAAATATTATCTTAACAAATAAAAGCTTGAGGAATCTTATAATTTACTTCTATTTTCCTTTTCTAGCATGGCTAAGATTTTGAGTAGTTTTATAATAATATTTTATAGGATTTAATCCTTTCTGTATACAATTTAAATCTGCACCACTATCAAAAAATACAATAACTTCTATAAAGAAATCATTTCCTATTAAGAGTTTGATTTTTCCATGCCATTTTAAGAAGTAATAATTTCTCTTATATTTTTTAGATATAATTCTGATTCTTCTATTTGCTGAATGTTTAATTTATCTTTTTCTAGACATACTATTCTATGGTCTAGTTCTTTATTATTTTGTTGCAAAAGCTTTATTTCAAATTTTAAATTATCGATTTCTTTTTTTAATTCTTGTATATCAACGGGTTTTTTATCTTTATTTTTTTTATTTAACTGATTTTTTAACTCAGCTAAAGAAAATAGTTTTAAATCTCTTTTAAAATTTGAACAAGACGAGTCTTCTTCCTGTATTTCCATATATAAAGAAATTTTTTTTTTTAATTTGTGGATCATCCACTACTTTTAATAATTTCACGATTTCACTTGTTAAGATATTTATTTCCATATTTTGAAATAACAAAATTATTTGATAAATATTTTCTTCTTGTGAAGTACTATTATAACAATTGTTTTTGTAACAGTTTTCTTCTTCAGAGGAAGTGTAAAAACTTTCATTTTCAAAAATATTTAAATCTTCATTAGAAGATTGATCAGATTTAGAATCTGACTTTAATAAAATTTTTGACATTTGATTCTTTAATTCTTCATCTTCTAGCTTACTAAGCTTTTTCCAAACCCATCAAGTTTTTGCCTTATGGCCTATTTTCTCGCATTTTTTACAAATTAATTTTGACTTATATATCCTATATGAAGGTTTATTTTCTTCATTATTCTAAACTCTTTTATTTTTTCTATCTTCCTTTTTTCTTTTCCTTTTATGATGTTGATAGGGATTTGATTTTTTAATTTTTCTAGAATTACTTGAGGGTTTTTCTATACCAAATTGGCTACAGAATTCACTTAATTGTTTTTTCTCATTCAAAGAATGTTTTTTGATATGTTGGTTTAATTTTATTTCATTGCATAAATTTAAACCTTTTTGAATACAAGTTCCTATAAACATGCCATAAGTATAATCATCATAATTTATACTAATGCCTCCTCTTTTGAGGTTATTCTTAACTTTTTCTGCAAATAAATAAGGAAGGCCATCTATAAATTTTGACTTCCAATGGGAGCTATTAGACTCTAGGAGTTCCATTACTCTACTTAGGAAAGTATCTTTATACCATCTAAAAGATGTTAAGGTTCTACACTTAAAATTTTGTAAAAGAGTTATAATATTCTCAGAATTATCAGACCATCTACCTGTAAAATATTTTATAATATTAACAATTAAAGTATAGACTGAGTTGTTTTCAACAACACCATTATCCTTTTTTGTACTATTGAGGATTGCTTCTTTGTTTGAATTTGACAAATAATTATCCCACCAGCCTTTAATTTGGCCTGTAAAACCTGATATAATCATATTAGCTTGTCTTAGTCGTATTTTTATTATTTTGACAAATAGTGTTATATATAAGCATGCTATGGAAAGTATTATAAGTCTGACCTTCTGTTTGACCATCTATATTCCATTCATAAATTATTTTTCCACTATAAGAATTATTTACTATGTATTCCTGTTCTTCTATTAGAACATCATGTGGAGTTGGTCTAGGATAATAATATATTCTTTAAGTTGGCTTATCAGCAAACTTTGATAACTTCATAATTTCATCATTAATTTTTTGTTTATAATCTTCTTCTTTTAAACTTTCTTCAAAATCTGTTAAAATATTTATTTTCAGATTTTTAAAATATTAATCGAATCATTTAATGTTTGCATTAGATTTTCTTCAGTTTTTGTTTTGAAATCTGTTACCTTAGGAGATAATTGTATGCTAGGAGTGGCGACAATTTCCTGTTCTTTTAGCTGATCATTTATTATGACATTTTGTTTTTCTTTAAAATGAGATTATATTTTATCCATCTTTTTAGAAATATCTTGGAGTTGTTCTCCAATTATTACTAAATAAAAATTTGAATAATTTTGTTGTTATCAATCCATTTATATAAGAAATCGTTATTGGTAAAGTTTCCCCTTCTAATAATTTTTGAAAAGATTGATAATATCTTTCATCTCCTTGTTTTTCTATTTTAAAACTATGCGGAGGAGGGAAAATATTAGAAACTATATTTCCATTAACAATAAAACCTCTTTCTATAACTGAGATAATACTATTATTTTTTAATAAACCAAGAAACAAAAGGTATAACCTCTTGTTTTTCAGTTAAATCTTTATAATATTCTTCTCTGAAGAATACTTTGTCTAAGTTTTCAAAAAATTTGATAAACCATGTTCTAAATAATTCCCAGTTGGGTTGAAGAAACTCATTTGAGATTTATTCTCTTACCGGTGATCCCAGAGTAAAATCTAATTTTTCATTAAGATTCATAATTTACATAAAATTTATTTCTGATTCGGTTAATTCCGGATCTACTTGTCTAACTCCTCAAACTATATTATCCGAGTTTATTCTTAATTCATCTATTTTTCTTTTAGGAAATTATTCCCTAATCCTAGATCTTAATGCCCTAGAAGGATTTCTAGCTGTATAATCTATAGGAGAAATATAATAATATGATGACACTGATTTTGACAAAGAGGGTTCATATTTTATTTTATTATTTTCAAATTGTATTTGTACTGACCCTTCATTTGTTTGTAAAATATTTATTGGATTATTATCAACATATTGCTGAGACGAATTAACTTTATCTAGTACCCAATTTTCTGGAAAATTAATTTCTTCCCATTTAATTCTTCTTCTAGTAGTAATATTAGCTTTATTAAAATTAGTTTCTATTAAAATAGTTTCATTCAAAGGTTTATCTACCATCTTACAATGTGGATTAAGCGTGAACAAAGGCTTATAATAAATTTTATAACAGATGCATATTACCTCTGATCGTGGTACATAATTGTAACCATGTGTTTTCACATTTAAAGTTAAAGCATCTAAACTATTAACATCAGACAATGATAATTGTAAATTAGGATAAAAATTAAAATAAACTGGGTCATGTGCTAGACTAGATTGAATAATTCCCATTAGGGATTGTTTCCATTTAAGTTTCTAGCATCCCTTAGAGCTGCTATGAAACTTTCTGGTAAGCCTTCTAATATTAAAGGCTTAAATGCAATTTGCACAAGACCTATATGAATAAATTTATAATCTTTTTTATATTTCTCTAAATCTTTTTTTGATAATAATTTTACTATCATTTCATCTCTGTTTAAGAAAAATATTTTCTCAGTTGTTATAACAACTTGTTTTAATCCTATTTTTTCAAAAGTCCCTAATTTATATATTAGTTTATAATCAATTTTTAGAATAATCCACTTGTTTAATAAATCTAAATTATAAGGAATATCATAATTTTCCTCCATACTGTTTTTAACAGTATCTTCAGATTTTAAAATATTCATTTTGAATGACCTCAAGTGTTAAAACATCCATTATTATTATTATTATTATTATTGTTGTTGTTGTTGTTGTTGTTGCTGCTGCTGTTGTTGTTGGGGGGCTGCTGCTGCTGCTGCTGTTGTTGTTGTTGTTGTTATTATTCTTATTGTTATTATTATTGTTATTCTTAGTGTTATCATTAGCGTTATTGTTATTGTTATCGTTATTGTTATTGTTATTGTTATTGTTATTCTTATTGTTATTCTTATTATTCTTATTATTATTCTTATTATTGTTACTATTATTATTACTATTATTATTATTATTACTATTATTATTACTATTATTACTATTATTATTATTATTATCATTACTATTATTATTACTATTATTATTACTATTATTATTACTATTATTATTATTATTATTATTATTATTATTACTATTACTATTATTATTATTATTATTATTATTATACTATTATTATTATTATTATTATTATTATTATTTATATTATTATTATTATTATTAATATTATTATTATTATTATTATTATATTACTGTTATTATTATCATAATTATTATTATTATTATCATAATAATAGTAATTATTATTATTATTATTATTATTATTATTATTATTATTATTATTATTATTATTGTTATTATTATTATTATTTTTCAATAGATTTAGGTTGTGTTATCTATGTTTATGTGATTGAGACCGATTCAAGATGATTAATCTCCTGAAAGACAGTACCCTTTGAGCATTTTAGAGTTTAAAGAAATAATACCAAGAAACAAAAATTAAATCAATTTTCTTCATTTTTCACTAGAACATTCAAGACCTATTTAAAGTTACAAATGAAGAGCAGCAATGCATAACTAACCTAACGTGGAAGCTCCACTAAACCACTAACTTAAAGTTAAACTAAACAATTAATAAAATATGAAATTAATGCAAGAAACATGCATGAGAATGAACGTGGTTGCATTCATCACGGGTCGGGTGGATCGTGAAATCGGATCATATCATTATGTTGTTAAAATATTAATTAAGTCTTGATTACATCTTCATGATCTTCTACTGAATAAGATTTTGGTATGTAAGGATATGATTACGCTTATTTTTTTTCTTTGATTAAGTGATGCAGATAAGTTGTTTGATGAAATGCCACAATTAGATCTCATTCTTTTGTTTTTAGTTATGAAGTATTAAAGTAACTCAATATATAAATTAATTAATAATTACACCAACTGTCCGTACTAAGATATTATGTTAAACTTCTTCCAAATTGCCAATGAACAAGTTTACAAACACATAACCTTCAATCTATTAAAAGATTTGCCATACAATATTCACTAACCAAAAACAACTTCAAAGATCCATATATAGTTTCAAAATACTCTAAAAACATGAATTCATAAAGTACCTGCATATATAACTTAATTTATAATCACATTAATAAAAATATAAATCTTTAATTGCATTAAAAAACCAACAAGCAAACAATGATCCAACCAAACAATATTCAAACCAACATTAATAATATGCAAAACAATGAGAAATAATATATCTAGATTAGGTAAATAAACAAAAAAAACCAACTAAATTTTTATAATTATCGAAATAATGTCTCCATTCTTAATTCCATATGCACTCGCGACCACCATTTAATGTCAATCAATATTTGTGTTACTTGGTTTCAGCTAATTAGAAATTTCTACAAAGAAAAAAGATAATATTATAAATAAGGTAACATAAACGAACTACGTATAAAGTTATATGTTAGCTTACGTGTTCCATAGTTATCAAAATCTGTCCAATCTTTTTCATAGTTGATTTCATTACTTAACCTACGAATCCAGTTCTATGCACATATTAGTGCTTTGACAAACGGAGGGGAAAGAGAACTTCCATGTGTTTTCACAACTCTTCTACCCGTACGAAAAGCTGACTCGGAAGCTACACTCCAAACTTGAATGGCTAAAAAATCTATAAAAATGATAAAGATAAGTAAGAAATTAAAATGCAAAAAAAATCATAAAGAATATATATTTCAACATAACCTTTAGCCATTTATGTTAATATTGGGTACTTTAAAGAAGAACCTTTCCACCATTATAGAATATTAAATCTCTGGTAATCGTTCTCCTTCTTATCCTCAAGATACCTTTGAAGTTCCATCTTGGTGTTGTACCGTAAAACCACAATCTGATTTGAAGTCACTTAAAAATCAATGTCTCCGTTATCTCCTTGTGATAAAGGTTCAATGTTTCTTTGTGTTACATTATTTGAACTGCGGGTTTCATTTGCTAGTTTATAGAAAATACTATCTCCAATTCTCGTATGATAGATTTAACCATCACGTCAACCTTTTCCTTAATGTCATATTCAGTGTCATCCATATCTTTTTCAACAATAAATATATTGTTATAACCAAATGCAATGATACGAACTTTCTAACGAGGATCTAGTATAGTTGCAAAGTATAGAAGGTTATTAATATTTTTGTGTTTCTTGCAGTATTTATCATCATTCTCTTGCATTGTACTACCCATTTGCACATTTACCACATCATTTGAACTCTTCAACATTCATAAATGCTTATCGATATGCATTAACTCAATGAGGATTTGATTAGCAACCAACTGTTTCAGACATGCTTATGTTTAAGTTAAAGGTTTCTTAGGTTTGGAATAAAAATTAAAATAAATACTTGAAAGATAAAGAATTAATTTTAAATAAAATACATGTGTCGACGCAGAAGCATTTGTGGTTTTACGCTTAAATGTCACACCCTCAAAATCCACGTGCGGGGTTTACCGCTAGGCGAGCGAACAAACTAGGATCTCAGTCATTAGTTACTCAGAACGACTCTACATGCAACATTTAAACAAATCAGAGTTTAAAACTTTAAAATATTTGCGGAAGCTTTTTGTAAATAACTCAAACACAAGGTTCTAACGGTAAACTGCGCAAAACACGCCCAAACTAAAGTACGAAAGTAAATGCTAAATTAAAAGTAAACAATGTTTGAATAAAACATGCTTGACACGTGCGTGCTCCTATGGGCAGCTGCTATAAACGACCTGAGAAAAGCATACTAAAAGTGTCAACACGATGGTTGGTGAGTTCAAGAGTTTACGTTAATCATAAATCATTACAGTTGTAAAACATAAGAAGTGCATTGAAATAGATAGCTAGTCTATATTCACAAGTAGTAACCATAGTGATTTCGCGATCGAAGCTGACTGTATTCGTTGTTTGCCTCCCGTCACGACATACCAGGTCGTGACGCTGTTAGTAGTTTAGGACAATATTGCACCCGTTTGACCTCGAGTCGCACAGGTGGGGCTTGTCAGACCCAGTAGTACTACCTAAGATTTCCCGCTATATACCAATATTAACTATCCAAAAGTGTGAGAACTTCTATGGTATAACCCACTATGTTACACTATACACAACTTACTATAATAAAGCGTTTATAAACCAGTATACTATCTCCCCCAAAAGAGAGTGTAAAAGAAAGTGGGGCATGAACTCACCTGGTGCGCAAACTAACAATAGTAAAAGCTAACAATGAGCGGAAAGATAACCTTCAGAGGTCACCTAGAACTTTCAAGTACATAAGTACGTGTACAATCTTTAGCAACCCTAGTGCTCAATAAACACATTGACTTAAGGTTTGGAAAACAAGACACATTAGACCCAGTTGACCCGTTTGACCCGTTGGTGACATGTCAAATTAAGTTCTTGTTTGATCAAACATAACAACCAATAATTCAACAAACCATTCCACACTACTATGCAAGTTATTCTCATAAGCCACATTGTAACACGTAAGGCTTATCATGTTTTTCATGCTAAATCAGGTTATCATACAACGCACGTAATCCAATTCATCATACAACACAGATTCTAATTTATATTCCTTTACAATGCACATTGGGTTTAGTCACTCACAACGTGCCATGTGAAGCCACTCATGGCTACACACTCTAAACCCTGCCAATCCCACAAAGTAGGGGCCTCAGATTCGCACGCGTGTATGATACCTATCAGCAATATACCACATGTAACCCATGCAAGCAAGACATTAACATTATAATAATCGATAATGACAAGTCATCCTAACATATAACATGTATACTTGCACATTTTCAAGAAAGCCCATATGTCCCCATAGTTGGACCAACTAATTATATGACCCAATCATTACAATCCAACACATTAAACATCATCCAAAAACATTCTAACATGATCCTAATATCATAAACAAGTCTAACTCACAATATCCAATGATCTTCAAAATTAAAGTTTCTCTTTTGGGGAAGTAATATCCCAAAATTAATCTAGCACCCAATTCATTCATGAATTCATCAACATCATGCCTAATCAAGTCCATGCTATCATCTAGACACAACCAGCATTATCAAATCATCATAATTCACAAATCTCATATCCAAAAGTTTCTACTTATAGTAAGGTATGAACTACATGATCAATTCATGTATTTCTTGCATAATAATCATAACCCAACGTTCATAAAACATCATTAACATCACAACATCATCAATCTATCATCAATTCATCAAGTTCATGCACAAAAGTTACTATTATTAGTAAGGTATGAACAACGCATCTAAACCACGAACATCATTAACTAGGGTTCGGCCAACCCAAGAAATCATGAAAAACTCATAAAAATCTAACATTTAATCGCGTAATGGCCAAGAATTGAAGTTGCTAATGTGTTGTAACCTTTGAAACTCGATCAAAATCAAAGCTTGATTGTTGTTCTTGGGTTGAAATCGCAATGTGTGTGTGTGTGTATGGTGATGGTTGCGGCCGAAAGGGTGGGGAGGGATTAGATTTGGGTTTAATTTTGTTAAGTTTTATTTTAAGGTAATTACACTTAACCCCCATTATTTATATTTTATAAAACTAATCTTTTAACACTTTTTAAAAGGTTTTAACTACTAAACACCAAGTATTATTAACCAACAATAATAGTCATGTATATCTTTCATTAATAACAAAACACATGAATTATAAATAACACGTTGACACGTTACAAGATAAAATTCACAAATAATATTTAAAATCACATAAGCACATAAGCACAACTTAATAATCATATTATTAATCAAGTTATTATCTGTTTATCGTAGATAATTATTGTTAAGTCACCAACGTTCAACGACAACTAGTGTGTGCTCATGACACAGTAAGGCCCCGTTCCCGGAGACCTAACAGTTGGACATTCACAGCACTATTCATAAAACATTTTATATTTCATTATCACAATGCAGCGGAATTTAAACATTTAGAAGTCATTCATTAATTTATAAATGCTGTTGCTAAGTAATACATGTTTGGTACGATTACAAAAGATCATTAGTTTGCATTACAAAACAACAATGTTATATTCATGAATGGATGTCAGCCTTGTCCCGACGAGTAGCCTCCCCGAGTGCCATCCTCAGCAATATTACATGCCAACTGAAAATGCATAAAAGTCAGCTTTGCTGAGTGAGTCCTAGCTTTAAAATCATAAAAATATCTTGATAGATTTGTATACAAAATACTTCTTAAAGAAAATATCTTATCTTTCTTTTGGATGTGATCGCACATCATACATACAAATCATATCCATTACATCATCACCATTCTCTTTCTTGCTTATTTATTATTATCTTTCACTATCGATATGGACCAAAGTGCTATACCCCCCATATAATGCGCATAAACCTGGTACTGGGCCTTGAAGTCTATAAATAGACTCCATCCGTGGTGCACATATGCTGGCACCAGTACCGGGGTAGCAACAGTGGTCCCCTCAATCTTAAAGATTGACCCTGTGTACATCCTTTGGGTTAGCTAAACTGTACACAGTTGAGCTAACGACATCATGGTCGTGCACCTCCTGTAAATTTTTACTTGCAAGTCTTTTTATTCTTTATGTTCCACTTTTCGTTAATATTAATCTTTCACTTGATTAATAATAATACTTTATGATCATAGGTAAACCACATAAAGTCACATGTTAATATCATAATAGGCATATAAGGACAGCCCACAACATGCATAAGATAATCAGATACAAGCATCAAGTCAACCATGGTCAAACCCTAATTTAATCTTCCAAAATTCCAGAAAATTCCTTAAGTCTTAAAGAAATGCGGGTGAACAAAACCAATGCGGGTGAACAAAAACTAATGCGGGTGAACACTTGCAAATGCGGATGAACAAAAGTGAATGCGGGTGAACACTTGCAAATGCAGATGAACAAAATTGAATGCGGGTGAACACTTGCCAATACGGATGAACACTTGGTAATTATTCTGTCTTAAAAGAAATGCTAATGGACACTGTAGCAAATGCGCATGTATAAAAAGAAATGCTGATGGACACTTAGGCTGAATTTAGGCTAATGCGGGTGAACAACTATAAATGCGGGCGAACAAAACACTTAGGCAATTATCACAGTGTAAATGCGGATGAACCATCAGACCTGTAAATGAGACTTATGCTATAACCAGTTCTAAAACCTCATTTTCATACATTCTTAACATCGATCTATCATGCTAAACTTTATGAACAAGCTTACAACATCATAGAACATAGAAGTTCATACACATACATACACAGTTATCATACATAACGGTTGTAAAACATTTTAAATGCATTTTCAGCCTCAAAGAAGTTTAAAAACATAGAATCAGGGTCCTAGAACTCACCTATTGCAGCAAACAAGTGAATCTCCTCCCAACTTGCGTGCACAAGAGTTCAAACACCTAGAACAAGCCAAAACAAACACCCAAACACCAAGAACACATAGAAATCAGTTTCTAAGGTTGAACCTCAAATAAACTGAACCAATTAATCACAATAACCTACTAACCTTGAAGATTCTTCTTCACCTTCACAATTCGACCGAGAGAAAACACAAAACTCAGCTTTCTTTCTTTTCTTCTTCGGAAAGCAGCAGCAGAAAGAGCATGGGCGTCCATGCTCTTTATACACCCACTTTTGGCTTTTGTACTATTTTACACTTTTCACCCTTCAACTTTGGCCTTTATAAAAATTCGGGTGTTACAGACACGTAACAGAGTTTGGTAACGGAAAATTACCGGATGTCATATTAAATAATTCTAAAACTTTTGCCATGTATCTTGTTAATGCCAGTCTGTAATTATAGAAAAATCAACACCCAATTCTTTCGTATAGTTGGAATCTATAAATCATAAGCTTTTTTTGAAACTTCTCAGCCGTATCCAACATCTCATACGTCAAGTTCCATTTAGTAGACACATCTAAAGATAAAATTGCCTTACTTTCAATCTTCAGATTTTTCACACAATTTTTGAATGCATCTATAATGTCATTTCTTATACGATCAGTTGAGGATCCCTTATAATAGTCCGTCTTTTATAATCAAGTTTATTATGTGTGTCATATAATGAGTATGTAAGTATCTCCTGTCACTTATAATGTTTGGTAATCTGATTTTTAGGATTCATATGGCTATATCATTAGAAGCGTCATTATTTGTAGTTATTGTCAGGACATGTTCAATATCCCATTCCTTTAGACATGAAGTAAGACCCAGTTGTCGTTGATAAAGTGTGATATGATACAAATGTAATTGATGAGTTGGATGAATATCTATGTATCTATGGTTAGACACACTTTATAGTTAGTTTTGAAAGAAAAAAAAAAGACTTAAGCTTCCCTTTACCCTCTGAATAGATATTCGTACAATCCCGTGCAATCATAAACCAGCTAGGAAGCTTAAAATTAGGGCAAATGGTTTCTATTAACCTTTTAAAACATTCGTGCTCGATAGTTGCAAAGGGTAGCTCATCTATAATGGTCATCTCAGCTTTGGCCCTTCTACTTAGTTCCATACTGAATTTCCATATTTTAACATCATTTCCCACTCTCGCCATCATCAAATTTTTTTTAAATAGTTTGCTTTAATCTTTTAACCTAGCAGGATATGTATCAAATGACTTAATGTGTCGTTTCATTCCTGGTGTTATGTTTATATATGGGTCTGCATTCAATACATTAGAGCAATGCTTACATCTTGCCTTTTTATTTCCCTCTTTGTCTACAAATTTCTCAAAATCAAGCAAAACTTTAGAACCCCTTTTCTTAGTAGAACCCTCGGTCGTTTTACTTACCTTTTGTTTCTTTTGCTTCTTTGATCATGTTGTATCTTCCTTTTCTCACCGTGAGACTCATCGCTCGATAAGTTTTGCACATTATTTGGATCCATCTAAATTTAATGCACGACAACAAATAACAGATAAATAAGATTGACTAAATGGGTAATCAAGAAGCACTCAAGTGGTACATGATTGAATCAAAGTTTTAAATCATTGCTAAAAGATGCAATATTTATGAAGTTAAAAAGACTACAAATGGGTCGACTTGGTTATGACAAATAAATGAACTAGTCACATTATAAACTGTTTTTGGCTTATTTTTTGTTAATTCCGTATCATCATCAATAACATCATAAAAACATATTGATCTGTTTTTGTTTAAGCACATTAGAAACTCATGATTAAATGACTACAACTTGACTTGATTAGGTGATAAAAACGTATAATTTGATAACATCATGCATTATGATCAATAATTGTTTATTTAACCTATCATATGAGACCCAATTGTTTTTGTTTAACCATAAAGACCCAGTTGTTTATGATAAAATCATCAATAACTTCATAAAAATAAACTAAAAACATACTGATATGTTTTGTTTAACCATGAAGACCCAATTGTTTATCATAAATAGGTTAATACATCATGATAACATCATCAAGACCTTATTGTTTATCGTTAATACATTCATAATGGTTACTCAAAAACTAACCTGGTATATTGATGCAGCAACAGTATGCTATATCGATTGTGATGAAGCTGATATATTGAAGAATGCAGATTGTATGCAATTGCGATTCAAAATGGGAGAGGCAGGGTAGTTATCAGCCGATTTATGGTTTTTGAATGTTGTTTTTCTGCGATCATATCTTTATAATTTAGTTAATTCTGATTTTTAAAGGTTTTCCAATTTCTCGGTTCGGTAATACAACTGTCGGGTTCTCGGTTTGATATCCGAATACCGACCCGATCCAGAATATTGAAGAAACCAAGGACCGAGTACCAATTATCCGTTCTACCATCGGTTCAGTTACAGGTTAAATATCAGTTCAATCCTCGGTATTAATCGGCTATACCCGACATTTGCTCACCCCGGCAATCAAATCAAGTTTAATGGATTTGATCGTTATAAACATAGATATGATAGAATATTGCATAAGTTAACAAAATTGCATAAAATATTAATTAAAAAATAAATAAATTACACGGATAGTCCCTAAACTTTGTTCGAATTTCACCTTTCATTTATAAAAATAAAAATTTACATGGTTAGCCCAAAGGTTTAGATAAACGTAACACGTTAAATAGATGTATGATTACTTTTTAATCCCTTTCAATTAAAAAACAAAAACAAAGGAAAACAGAAGGAAGAAAATTGTATTAAATATATAAATGGGTCCTATACGTTTTCATTAACAAAGAGAAGTAATGCTGCATATCATCTTCTTCCTTCAACCTGCAAGTTCTTCCTTTAACCTCAACCATTATGCCTACAAACTTCAACCTCAATCATCCTGGCTACATGTTCTTCTTTCAACCATAACCATTGATGCGGAATCGGAAGCGATCAAATAGGTTAAAGATCCAATGATAATCAAAGACAATATATTAAAGTAAAGGTCCAAGAACAAAGATTCTTTAATTCAAAATCATTTAATAAAACTAATAGCAAACGTTCACCAATTCCTAATATTTATACTAAATCCTAAAATCTTAAATGATAATGATAAACTAATAAATGAACAAAAAAAATAAACATTCAAAATTTGAATTTTTGGACAATCCTACATCCTACTCCCCATCTTCGAAATAACTAGTCCTCGAGTTTTGCTTTCGGATCAAACCCACCAGGGTTGAAGGGAACATCAACCCGGTTTTCTTTTGCGGTTGCCAAGACCCGCTTGAATAACTTAACGCACATACATGGTTCGGGTCTACACCATATGTTGGAAGCTGGCCCGGATCAAATGGGAAAACTTCACCTCTTTTCTTCTTCACTGCCACAATAAGCCTCTTAAGAGGTTCCCCATCCCCGTCGAATTGCTTGGTTCCTACTATAGCATTCACTTCTTTAACCCAATTAAATTCAATTCTCTCAAGTCTAATTTCCCAACAACATATATGATATTTGCTCGAGCCCATTGGAATTGGATACATAATTGATCCATATTGAACTCAGGCCAAATCTATTCATCAACTCAATTAATATCGATTGAATTTGCACCTCAATATCAATTGATTGTTTTAGCGCTATCAAATAACCCACATGGATCATGCATGTGTTGTATCCGATTTTCATCATCACCTTCAAACTTATCCTCATATTGACCATGCTTATCTCCTTCACTTATTGTCTTATTTTTTTAATTTAAATTGCCATTGAATCTCACTTTACCCGATTGACATTCCTTGACTATTACAGGTGAATTTAGACTCACAACTCCAATGATAGCTACGTCTTCGGCTGCCACCGGAGTATCTTTTATTGTAACGGAACCTCCGGTGAACTTGATCTTACTACCCGGAGAGAACTCATCACATACGCCCGGTGATGAATTTGCCAATATCTCATTTAAGTTGGTCACGAGATTTAATAATTCCTGGTTTAATAATTCCTCGTTCTTTTTACAACTAATATTATTATTCGATTTTGAAAGTATCTTAGAAACAGTGGCGGACACAATAATTTTTTTATGGGGTTGCCCGGGTTGGCTTATTTCTTTGAGGACCCATTAGCTATAGTAAAAATAAACTTTTTCGGTATGATTCGGGTTGGGTCGTTTCTGATCTGGTCTGGTCACATTGTAAGATAAAGTGAAGTTAAATATCAAAATAACATAATAAAAGTATTTTAATAGTTATCAAATTACATAAGATATATAGAATATATCTACAGTTGTTCTCTACGAGTTTTAAGAAGTCTTAGGAGATGAAGATTCAAATTTTCTTTTGAAAAACTTTTTCATATTTCTAAAATTATTAATTAAAACCCAAATCAAACAATAAATATTTAATTATATAAATCCAAATCAGCCGTTCAAAAAAAAAATCCAAATCAAATAACAAATTTAGTTATATGAGAAAGGTTAAAATACAAAGTGCTCTAAAATTAAAACGTATAAGAATTAATGTCAATTATTCATCTCTTTAATCAATGTTTGAGATCATTTGCAAGAAAAAAAATTGATAGAGGTGTATATTTTATATACACTTTTGCTGATTTTTTGCCAGTTCCCTCAATTTTTTTAAACATTCATAACTTTTATGTACGATATTATTTTTTTATAAAAATTAAACCATAAAAACGAGCGTTTTTTATCTTTAAAATAAGTACAGTATTGTTATATAAAATTTTTATGTTTTTAAGCTTATATCTCGTTATTGTGTCTTTTAGTGCAGTTTATTATGTATTTTTGTTAGTCATTGTGTTATTCTAAATACTAATGTGTTTGTCTAAAATGATGAATTTTAAAGAAAGTATAATGATAAAATAACATTGATATGTATATCTAATAAGTAAAACAAAATAGTAAATTAACAACTAATTAATTTAATACATTAAGAACAATAACAAAATAATGCAATATCTTATGTGTTTTTTAATCATCATTGTGTAATCTTGAATACTAAGAGTTTTAAAAAAATATATTAGTAAAATAATATTATTATGTATTTTTAATTGTAAAACACAATGATAGATAACAACAAGTTTATATATGTGACGACCCTGAAAATTAAGATTATGTAACTTTATACTAAGATTATATGAATTAATCTTATTGTTGTATGTGCGCTTTAAATAAATTAAAGATATTATTATGTGATTAGTTATTTGAGTTATATACTCCTCATTTAATGTATAGTAAAGTAAGAGTACAACTTAACATCTTAATCGTTATTAAGACATAAACTAACATACGTTAGAGAATTTTAACATCACAATAACAAAACCACATACTAATTATCTTTCTTAATTAGACACTTATCCTAATGTTACATCTTCACAACCTAGAAACACACCTCTTTTCCCCTCGGTTACCATGCATAGTCACCAAACCTTAAAACACCAATCAACCTTTAAGTGTGCCACTTAATCACCCTACCTTAACACCTCATCCTAAGTCATAATTTCCTACGTAATGGTGGCAAATTCTCAACATTCTTGATGTCACAGTCTCGGATGATTAAGGATATACAATCGCCACCACATTCACAAAACAACAACTCAATCACACGGTTCACAAACATCATCCTTAAAGTAACACTAAGCACATTTCATGGTTTGACACTTAACTCACCAAAATTTCATGAGGATACCTAACTACATCACACCAACACCTAATGATATTTTCGTCCATTAACCCTAGCATCATTAACCTAAGACATTTTGTAATCAACCCGTAATGACCCTTAAGCATTACCCTCGGCCGAAACATGTGTTGTCACCATTTGAGGGACTCTAATCAAACCCTTAAGATGACACATAACCACCTTATTATGAGATTATATATGGCAAGTTTTAAAGGTACCTTAGTGTACCTTCGACCGAACCCACCAAGCCCCCCCCTATAATAACCTTA
Organism: Flaveria sonorensis; assembly: GCA_025506505.1. Classification (NCBI taxonomy): domain Eukaryota; kingdom Viridiplantae; phylum Streptophyta; class Magnoliopsida; order Asterales; family Asteraceae; genus Flaveria; species Flaveria sonorensis. Next base: position 11,606,891 of record CM046425.1, on the reverse strand, counting down.
GACACTAAGCATTTCCCTTTGCATGGACACTCCACATCTAAACATCATTGCCAAGAGGACTAGGTGTCACTATGTGACTAATCCATGTGTAAACAACCACCGCCATCTCCTCTATGTTCTCGGCTGAATCAAGCACCACAACACTCGGTTCACATGTATCATTATGAAGCTTACGACACTAAGCACTCTCTTAATGTGCCACATGTCCATCATCATTACTAGTAAGATGTGGCAATCTCTAAGACCATGTTAGTGTAACCTTTGGCCGACCCTCATGATCACCATAACACTAAGATCACTTCACCTCATGACACCTCATCTAAATGAATATCATTACTAAGTGATATTGTGGCAAACTCTCGGTTAAGGCATAGGTGAACCGCCACAAGCACACTCCTTTCATTGACACATAAACAAATAAGCATCATTACTAAGGATTATGTGTCAAGTTCTTAGCTAAACCGACACCTCCATACCTTCAAACCATCGGCTATTTGAAGCTCCCGAAACATTGTAACAGTTTTCCTTTTTACACCTTCAAAACACAATCATATTCTCTTCAAAGTTCTCTCAAACACAAAACGTACAAACCTCCTCAAGAACCTTAAACTTCTCGGCTTGCATCTCATCCTTTTGAAGTCTTTAAAACATCAAGAACAAAGACACATTGGAACCAAGAAGTTTGTAAGGCCCCGTTTCCGGAAACCTCACAGTTGGGCAATCATAGCACAATCGAATAAATATTACATAATTTAATAAACATTGCAGCGGAAATTTTTGATCAAAACATCCATTCATTAATTAACAAAAGCTGTTGTTAGGCAATACATCTTAGTTTGTCATCAGTTACAAAAGAATGCTTAATTTCATTACAAAACAACAATATTATTAATCTTGAACGGATGTCAGCCTTGCCCCGGTGAGTAGCCTTCCCGTGTGCCATCCTCAGCAATATTACCTGCCAACTGAAAATGCATAAAAGTCAGCTTTGCTGAGTGAGTTTTAGTTTTAAAGTCATAAAATACCTCATAAGAGTTGTATACGAAAATACTCTTTAAAATACTATATCTTTCTTTCACAGGTGATCACACACCATACGTACATTCAAATCATTCCATTATCATCATCATCTTCTGATTTCATCATTATTATCTTTCACTTTCGATCTGGACAATTGTGCAATACCCTGAACATTCTGCACGAAGTGGATACTGGGCCTGAGGTCTATACAGAGACCCCGCACACAGTGCACGAAGCTTAGCCCAGTCACTTGGGGTATGCAACAAAGGTCCCGTCAATCTCAATGATTGACCCCGCGTGCATCCTCATGGGTTTTACAACTGCACGCAGTTGAGCTGACAACCCCAGGCTATGAACCTCCTTTTACTTGCTTGCAAGACTTTTCATTCATTCGTTCGTTCATTATGTTCCACTTTTCATTAATATTAATCTTTCCCCTTTATTAATGATAATACTTTATGAGTATAGGCAAACCACATAAAGTCACATAGTATAGTAATAGGAACCACAAGAACAATCATAAAACATGAATGAAATAATCAATTAATAATCATAGGTCAACCCTAGGTCAAACCCTAAAATTCTATTTTCCCCAAAATTCCAGAAAATAATCTAAGTGTCCTAGGCGCATGAGAACTATGCAGGCGCATGAGCCCTGCATAGGCATATTAACACTATCTGGGCGTATGATCTTTACACTTAGACACTTCAGCAATGTTTCTGGGCGCATGACACTGTTCAGGCGCATGAATCTACACTTAGAACACTTAGGCAAAATTTCAAGCGCATGGGCACTATTGGGGTGTATAAACCCCCACTTAGGATTTTTTAAGGCAAATTTCAGGCGCATGGGCACTATTGGGGTGCTTGGCATGCACTTGGGCATTTCTAAGTCAAATTCTCAAGCGCATGAGCCCTGTTTGGGCGCATGACCACCTGCTGTATACTTCTAAATTTCAGAATCATTTTTAACCTGCATTCTCATCTGTTCTAAGCCTAAACATACATTACTAAGCATACCCAACGCAATAACAAGCATGAATTACAAGTATATACATGCATATACATACGAGTACATAGATAAAGTCTTGAAAAGCTATTTTAATGCATTTTCAGCCCCAAAGATTGTTTAAAATACATATAAACGGGGTCTAGAACTCACCTATTGCAGAAGACAAGTAAAACTCCACCAAACTTGGCTGCACTAGAGTTCAAGACACCTAAAACAAACATAAACAAGCACTAAAACACCATAAACACATAGAAATCGGTTTCTAAGGGTGAAACCACAAAGAAACCGAACCAATTAACCTGTAAACACACATACCTCAAAGATTCCAGCTTCTTCTTCCTCACAAAATCGAGAGAAAACCAGAAACACAACCCTTTCTCCTTCGGTCACAGTAGCAGCAGAAAGAGCATGGGCGACCATGCTCTTATACTCATACTTTTTGACTTTTATACATATTTACACAATACACCCTTCATCTTTTGTCATTGCCTTTTTTATTCAAGATTCTTTTCTTTCTTTCCACTTTTGGCCCCCATGGAAATCAGATGTTACAAGTCTACCCCCCTTAAAGAGGTTTCATCCCCGAAACCCGTCACTCTTTGAATAACTGTGGGTAGTGTTTTCTCATCTCTGCCTTGGTCTCCCATGTAGATTCGGATCCTTTTCGGTGCTTCCACTGCACCCGCACCAGGGGGACCACTCTGTTCCTTAATCTCTTCTCTTTTCGATCGATGATTGCCACTGGATGCTCCACATAATTGAGCCGTTCATCCATTTCGATATCATCCAGTGGTATAATCATGTCTTCGTCGGCTAAGCACTTTCTCAGATGAGATACATGGAATGTCGGGTGAATCCCACTTAACTCATCAGGCAATTCTAGTCGATAGGCCACCTCTCCTACCCGTGCAAAAATTCGGAATGGCCCTATGTATTTCGGGCTCAATTTGCCCCTCTTCCGGAATCGGATGATCCCTTTCTAAGGCAAGACCTTTAACATGACCTTATCCCCCACGTTGAACTCGATTGGTCTACGCCTCTTATCGGCATACGACTTTTTCCTATCCTTGGCTGCCTTCATAAAGGCCTTGATCTTTTCTAGCTTTTCGGTCGTAGCCTCGATCACCTCGATGCTTCCCAATGTCTCCCCAACATACGGGTGTCCTACACCTCCTACCGTACATCATCTCGTATGGTGGCATGCCAATACTGGCATGATAACTGTTGTTGTACGAGAACTCTGCTAACGGTAAGTGATCATCCCAACTTCCTCCAAAGTCAATCACACATGCTCGGAGCATATCCTCGAGTGTCTGAATCGTCCGCTCGGACTGACCATCTGTCTGAGGATGGTAAGCCGTGCTAATATGTAGCCTCGTCCCCATAGCATCATGAAACCTCTTCCAAAACTTCGATATGAACCGGGTGTCATGGTCCGACACGATAGACACCGGCACACCATGATGAGCCACAATCTCTTTGATAAACAGATCCGCCAGTCTCTCAGATGAATATGTCTCGCGAATCGGTAGGAAGTGGGCATTCTTAGTCACACGGTCAACAATCACCCATATGGTATCATACCCCCTCGTCGTACGGGGTAGCTTCGTGATGAAGTCCATGGTGATGTGCTCCCACTTCCACTCGGGTATATCCAATGGTTGGATCTTTCTGTATGGTTTCTGATGTTCTGCCTTCACTTGCAAGCAAGTAAGGCACTTACTCACATACTCCACTACATCGCGTTTCATACCCGGCCACCAGTAGTCCTTCTTCATATCTTGATACATCCTGGTGGCACCGGGATGAATGGAGTATCGAGTCTTATGAGCCTCGTCCATAATTCGCCCACGTAGATCTCCATATCGAGGAATCCACATCCGCCCAAAACGGGTTTTAACCCCGTGGGTGTTTTCTCCCAACTCCACCTCTAGACCTCTCATTCTTTCAGAATTAAGGCGTTCTTCTTTCAATGCCTCATTCTAAAATTCCTTGACCTGTGTCACCTCATCGAAGGTCATCACCAACTGGTACGCCTTCACCCGAATCGGCTCAGGTCTCTCCTTCCGGCTAAGGGCATCGGCCACTACGTTGGCCTTGCCCGAGTGGTAATGGATCTCGCAGTCATAGTCCTTGATCAGCTCTAACCACCTCCTTTGCCTCATGTTGAGATCCTTCTATTCAAAGAAGTACTTTAAACTTTTGTGGTCGGTGAAGATAGTGCACTTTGTCCCGTATAAGTAGTGCCTCCAAATTTTCAACGCAAAGACCATTACAGCTAGCTCCAAGTCATGAGTGGGGTAATTGACTTCGTGGGGCTTCAATTGTCGGGATGCGTAAGCTATCACTCTTCCACGCTGCATTAGCACGCAACCCAGTCCCGAATAGGAAGCATCTGAATACACCACTACATCCTCACTCCATTCGGGCAATGTCAAGACAGGAGCTTGAGTTAATCTCGCCTTTAACTCCTTAAAAGCATCCTCTTGTTCTCGACCCCACACGAACCTCACATCCTTACGAGTCAATTTGGTCAAGGGCGAGGCTATTTTTGAAAAATCTTGAATGAATCTCCTGTAGTAGCCCGCCAATCCCAAGAAGCTTCGAATCTCGGATGGCGTCCTTGGATACTTCCATTGCATCACAGCCTCAAACTTCGCCGGGTCCACCATAATTCCTTCTACATTAACCACGTGACCCAAAAATTGAACTTCGAGTAACCAGAAAGCACACTTAGAGAATTTAGCATACAACTTCTCTCTCCTAAGTGTTTCCAACACTTCGAGTATGTGGCCGGCGTGTTCTTCTTCTCTTTTCGAATAAATCAACATATCATCAATAAACACGATCACTGATTTATCCAACATCAGCCTGCACACTCGGTTCATTAGATCCATAAAGGCAGCTGGCGCGTTAGTTAAACTAAAAGACATAACGAGGAACTCGTAGTGTCCATAACGCGTGCGAAAAGCTGTCTTAGGGATATCTTGCTCCTTCACCTTCAATTGGTTCTAACCAGATCGGAGATCTATCCTTGAGAACCAACTGGCACCTTGGAGCTGGTCAAACAAGTCATCTATCGTGGGCAGGGGATACCGGTTCTTCACCGTTAACTTGTTCAACTCTCGGTAGTCTATGCACATCCTCATACTACCGTCCTTCTTCTTAACAAACAAGACCGGAGCACCCCAAGGAGAGATGCTGGGTTGGATGAAACCTTTGTCCATCAACTCCTGCAGCTGATCCATCAGTTCTTTCATCTCAGACGGAGCTAACCGATACATTGCTTTGGCAACGGGCTGAGCACCGGGTACCAGGTCAATCTGAAACTCGATCTCGCGGTCAGGTGGCACACCTGGTAAATCTTCTGGAAACACATTCGGGAACTCACACACCACTGGCACTTAAGACAATTGTGGTATCGATGCCTCCACATCCTTTATGTAGGCCAGGTAGGCATTGCATCCGCGTCTCATGCACTTCTCTGCCACTATCATCGAGATCACCTTCCGGACCGTAGTGACGCGATCACCATAAACCGTCACTGAACTTCCATCGGGCGCAATCAATCGAATCATCTTCTTGCGACACACGATGTTTGCCTCGTAGGTTGCTAGCCAATCCATCCCTAGTACTACATCGAATCCTCCTAGGGGCATCACATATAGCTTAGCAGCAAACCTATGACCTTCTAATTCTATATTACAATCTTCAATCATACTAGAAATTCTGGTCGACTTACCGATAGCAGTTTCTACGTCAAAAGGCTCATCAACGCTTCTACTACTAACAGGCGACTTAGCACAGAAAGCAGCAGATATGAAACTCCTACTAGCACCGGAATCAAATAATACAGAGGTACAAGTTTGATTTTCTAGTAACATACCTGACATGACATCAGGGTCTACCCGGGCCTCCTCCCGCATCATAGTGAAGGCTCTAGTACTCGCCCTCTGCCCTCCTTCTACGACTCTCTTCTTCGCCCCGGAGCTTTCTGCCCTTGGCTTCTTGCAGTCTCTGCTCATGTGGCCGTCCTCACCACAATTGAAGCACCGTGGGACCCCATATATCCTTGCCATGTGGCCGAGCTTCCCCCACTTGAAGCAAACATTCGATCCCAAACGGCATTCCCCGTTATGCTCCTTTCCACACTTGTCACACTTCTTCGACCCCGAGCCGGCAGTAACAACTCGGCGGTCATCCACCCTCTGCCTCTTGTTATTCGAGGTGAAACCACCACGCCTGAATCTCTTCCCGTTCCAATTTCTATCGCCACCACCAGTCTTCTTTACCTCAACCACCGCCACATCCTGTTCATCATACAATCTTCCAGCCAAATCCACTGCTGACCTGAAAGTGCTCGGTCGGGCAATGATCAAATGCCTGCGAATGTCAGCTGGCAACCCCTGGATATACCGCTTGATCTTCCTTGATACCGGCGTAACCTGATCGGGCACCAGCCTCGCTATCTTATTAAATTTGGTGGTGTATTGCTGGTGGGTCATAGTGCCTGCCTCCAGCTGTAGGAATTCTCTCTCGATCTTGTCGAGTTCCCGATGAGGACAGAACTCCTCGATTACCAGCTTCTTCAACTCTCCCCACTTCATTCTTCCGATGGTCTGGTTACCCTCGGCCTGAACAAGGTTGTCCCACCAACACAGCGCCGTGTCGACAAAAGAGTGAGTGGCAAACTTCACTATCTGGTCCTCTCGACACTCACTGATTTCCAGAACAGCCTCCATCTCCCTTACCCATTGGTGAGCAGCAGCAGCATCACCATTGCCATCAAAAGTAGGGGGTCTACATCGTTGGAATTCCCCGTAGCTGCATCCCTTTGCGGTTTCCCGCACCACCACTTCCTCATCATCACTAGAGGCTCCTCCTCTAGCATTTAGCTCCTCCTCCTCATCGTGATCCCTCACATCCTCTCTTTTACCAGCGGTCGTTCTCCTCTCCTCCTCCTTCTCCTTCCGTTCATCCTCCCTCATAGCTCGGATCACTTCAGTCATGACAGACGGTAGGATCGTTTGCATAACTTGGTGAACCTCCTCCAGCACTGGCTCTTTCACTGAGGCCCTCAGTTTGGCACTCTCATCACCGCCCTCTGGGTGATGAATCTTAGGCTCAGTAGGAGCCGTCTTTGTAGTCCACGTCTTGTTCTTCATGGCTCGTGGCCTACCAGCACGACCACCCCGTGTTCCACCTCGAGAAGCCTTAGATGATCTTCCACCAGCCATCCTCTAAAACACTATAAGATTCAAACACCAACATGATCATTCAAGGTAATAGCTCAGTTAATGTTAAGTATAGTAAGTCCCTAATGACAGTGGCCAGTTGTGATTAGCCACTTACTTTACTCTTCATTCCCCGAGCATTTCCTATCCTGACTACATTAGTATCTAAATCTACTAAAGGCACATAAATCAAATAGCATGCGCACATATTACCGGTTAACATTATAAAAAGAATTACCTGATGGCGCATAGCTACTCGGGCTGGCATCCCTCCATTCGGTCCCATTCTCAGTTTAAGTTTAGGTTTTTTTTTTTTGAAAATATTTACCCATTTCTCTTAAACTTTGGCTCTGATACCAACTTGTAAGACTTCGTTTCCGGAAACCTCACAGTTGGGCAATCATAGCACAATTGAATTAATGTAACATAATTTAATAAACATTGCAGCGGAAATTTTTTATTAAAACATCCATTCATTAATTAACAAAAGCTGTTGTTAGGCAATACATCTTAGTTTGTCATCGGTTACAAAAGAATGCTTAATGGCATTACCAAACAACAATATTATTAATCTTGAACGGATATCAGCCTTGCCCTGGCGAGTAGCCTTCCCGTGTGCCATCCTCAGTAATATTACCTGCCAACTGAAAATGCATAAAAGTCAGCTTTGCTGAGTGAGTTCTAGTTTTAAAGTCATAAAATACCTCATAAGAGTTGTATACGAAAATACTCTTTAAAATACTATATCTTTCTTTCACAGGTGATCACACACCATACATACATTCAAATCATTCCATTATCATCATCATCTTCTCATTTCATCATTATTATCTTTCACTTTCGATATGAACAATTATGTAATACCCCGAACATTCTGCATGAAGCGGATACTGGGCGTGAGGTCTATACATAGACCCCGCACACAGTGCACGAAGCTTAGCCCAGTCACTTGGGGTATGCAACAAAGGTCCCGTCAATCTTAATAATTGACCCCGCATGCATCCTCATGGGTTTTACAACCGCACACAGTTGAGCTGACAACCCCAGGCTGTGAACCTCCTTTTACTTGCTTGCAAGACTTTTCATTCATTCGTTCGTTCATTATGTTCCACTTTTCATTAATATTAATCTTTCCCCTTTATTAATGATAATACTTTATGAGTATAGGCAAACCACATAAAGTCACATAGTATAGTAATAAGAACCACAAAAACAATCATAAAACATGAATGAAATAATCAATTAATAATCACAGGTCAACCCTAGGTCAAACCCTAAAATTCTATTTTCCCCTAAATTCCAGAAAATAATCTAAGTGTCCTAGGCGCATGAGAACTATGTAGGCGCATGAGCCCTGCATAGGCGTATTAACACTATTTGGGCGCATGATCTCTACACTTAGACACTTCAGCAATGTTTCTGGGCGCATGACACTGTTCAGGCGCATGAATCTACACTTAGAACACTTAGGCAAAATTTTAGGCGCATGGGCACTATTGGGGCGTATGAACCCCCACTTAGGATTTTCTAAGGCAAATTTCAGGCGCATGGGCACTATTGGGGCGCATGGCCTGCACTTGGGCATTTCTAAGTCAAATTCTCAAGCGCATGAGCCCTGTTTGGGCGAATGACCACCTGCTGTATACTTGTAAATTTCAGAATCATTTTTAACCTATATTCTCATCTGTTCTAAGCCTAAACATACATTACTAAGCATACCCAAAGCAATAACAAGCATGAATTACAAGTATATACATGCATATACATACGAGTACATAGATAAAGTCTTGAAAACCCATTTTAATGCATTTTCAGCCCCAAAGATTGTTTAAAATACATATAAACGGGGTCTAGAACTCACCTATTGCAGAAGACAAGTAAAACTCCACCAAACTTGGTTGCACTAGAGTTCAAGACACCTAAAACAAACATAAACAAGCAATAAAACACCATAAACACATAGAAATCGGTTTCTAAGGGTGAAACCACAAAGAAACCGAACCAATTAACATGTAAGCACACATACCTCGAAGATTCCAGCTTCTTCTTCCTCACAAAATCGAGAGAAAACCAGAAACATAACCCTTTCTCCTTCAATCACAGCAGCAGCAGAAAGAGCATGGGCGACCATGCTCTTATACTCATACTTTTTGACTTTTATACATATTTACACAATGCACCCTTCATCTTTTGTCATTGCCTTCTTTATTCAAGATTCTTTTCTTTCTTTCCACTTTTGGCCCCCATGGAAATCCGGATGTTACAAAGTTGAAAGACGTCTCTAACCATTTTCAGCCTTTTCTCTCAATCCATTTACAAGGTTTTAATCTCTACAAACTATCTTGTAACAAGAGGTTACACATGTGTTATAAATACGTATTACACATACGTATGTAACTAGTTTGATAAATATAATCATCTAAACTATTTCCAAACATCTATTGTGACGACCCAAAAAATTAAGCTAAGAAAAATTTATGCTAAGATATTATATAACTTAACCCTATAATTATATGTGTGCTTTTAATAAATTAAAATTCTAACGTGTTGTAAAGATTACAACTTAAACCTTTAACCAAATATGTGTATAAAATGCATGTATACAAGATTCTTTACGTGTGCATGTAGGTATACATTTGTGATATTTGTAAAATATTAAGAATGTTAAATAATAAGATTATGTGATTAGTTATTTGAATTACATATTTCTCATTTAACCGGTAGTAAGTAAAGATTACAACTTAAACCTTTAACCAAAACATCAACTTAACATCTTAATCATTTATTAAGACATGAACCAACGTAAATTAGTAAGTTTAAACACTACATTGACACTAAACTAACAACTAAGAGTGTCATTAACTTAGATTAAAGTAATGATCTTTTCCTTTACCCTTCGGCCGATGACGTTAGCTACAACATCATCATCCAACTTCACACTAGTTATTCATCTAAGTTTGACACTTAACACATCTAATCTTTGGACACCTAACAATCTATAAATACACCTCATCTAAGCTAATGATAGACTCTTAAACCATCATATCTTTCGGCCGACTTCCATGCATTATCACCAAATTAAAAACACTAAGCTTCCCTCTAACTTGCCACAAAACCTACCCTACACAAACACCTCATCAAGAATAATCATTACTAGCCCTTGTTGTCACCCTCTTGGCCGATCCATGTATCACCATCATCTCATTCTCTTGGCTTATAACATCACCGCAACCATCAACCAAAGGCACCACAAGCACCATCCATTCTCGGCTCCCTCTTGTCTCTCGGTTTCTAACATCAACACAACCATTACTTCCTACATCCCTCAAACTCTTGGGTATTTGAACATTCCAACCTTCATCAAGCCATTTTCATATTGTTCATCATTCCACTTCCTAAAACATCACCAAACCGCCACACACACCTTGAAGCTCTCGGTTTTACCTCATCAAAGATATCAAGTTGTAAACATCAATTGCTTGGAAGTCGTTTCTCAAGAACAAGAACACCTTGGAGCCTAAGAAGTTGGAAGCTATCTTCAATCATTCTAAGCTATTCTTTCATCCATTTACAAGGTGTTTGATTCTTATTAACCATGTTAAAAACAATGGATTATAAATGTGTTACACATATGTATAACTCATACATATAAAACTAGTTGATGTACATGAACATCAAAGAAATCCCAAAATCTGTTGATTATTTATCAACTTCTGTAATGAAGAGTATTAAGACTGAAGAAAATTGTGGAGACTCATGATAATTGAAGTTTTGAAATTAAAATAAAGATTTCTCTTGAAAAATTAAGGCAAAATAAGTTAAAATACTAAATGACTATAATTGTGGGAATACAAATAAAAAATTTATCAGAAATTTCTAAAAATAATAATCTGGAAATTTTGGGAATTTAATACTTGATATATGAATTTATATGATTTATTCCTTAAAAATAAAGGAAAAATGATTAATAACATATTTAAAGGTGATAAAAATCTGGAAAACTTTTATATTAATCCTTATATTATATTAAAATTTTAGAATAAATTTCATGATTTAATTCGTTACAATAATTAATTTACGTATTTTTGAAAATATAATCTAAAAAAAATCTAAATAAATAGTTCAAAAGTATGAAACATTCTGAAGAATTTATGAGAGTATTTATATAATATTTATGACATTCTGTAAAAATTTCATAATTTATAGAAGTCCGTAGCTCATTTTGCTATGTCATGAGAATATTGTTAAATTTCTAGAAAAATGATTTTTTAGAATTATTTATTTAAATTATTTGGGTAATATACTGGAAGTTAGATTTGATCTTGGGTAAATTGTGATGAATTTTTGACTGATTACTCAAATTATAGCTTAATTGTTCTAATTTGAAGTGCTAAAAATTTTAAAGAAATAAATTTATTTATTTCTAACTATGAATTAATTTTTATAGGATTTTGCTGGAAATAAGGTGAGTTTCATAGCCCTGTTTTTACATCTACTATTTTAGGGGGAAAAGCATACTATTTTTGGTTGATGCAATTGTTAAATAAGTTATTTTAAGATATACTGTCATTATGTCGTAAGTTGCAACCATTAATTCGGATGAGAAACTGTCAGATAACGTAGGTAGCGCTACATAGGAAATATTTTCTGCACCAACAGGATGAGTGTTGTGATGCTATATTATCTGATTCTGTGATTTGTATTTGTGACAGTTATGAATCACCTGGTTTATAAGTAGGTTTGGTTGCAGTCTTATTTATGTTGCATCAATATATATATATATATATATTTTGTGAGTCATTAAACCTATGTTCTCACCAATATTATGTTGACAGTTTTGAGTATGCTTTTTCAGAAAATCAAAATGACTAATAGTATTCTACTTGCCTTTGATGTGTATGATGGTTGGTACGAGGCTATTGGGAAAGTATGTATGAAAGTAACCGTGAATGTGTATGATCTCAGCATAACAGTGGACGCGCATATCCACTATTATTGAAGATTAGAATCGGTTACTGTTATTATGTAGTAGTTACTGTTAACATGTAATAGGGTTACAATAGAAATGTAAAAATCATTATATTGACAAGTTTTGTTTATGTAAATTTTTGTATATAACCCAAAAAATATTATAAATATGGTAGTCATATTATGTTTAAATACTTGTTATTTGTGTTTTTTGTAATCAATGTGTTTCGAACCAATAAGTCACATCAAGCATTTCACGCTTCTGCCGGGATGTGACAACTTGGTATCAGAACCAATGGTTATAGAGAATTAGGTATTATTAATAAATACCTAGACTATAACCATAAGCTCATGTTATAACAAGTCATCAATGTGAAACTGTTTTATCTCTATGATTTTATGTGATTCTATTAAGATATGTATGATTCATATGTGCAAATCTATGAATTTTATATTATTTACATAAATTAAATTTTAAGGATTTTTGCAGTATGGGTTTTGGTAATTCTGATAGCCATCCTAGAGAAGCTGATCCTTTGGATCATAGCAACCATAGAGAAACAACACCTGAGATAGAGCCTCAGACCAAAGTAGAAATACCTCAACCTGAGAACCGGACCAACACAGTGCCAAAGTTTTACGTCCGGCGTGCACCAGTAACAATAGGAGGCTATACAATCATGACGCCAAGAAAAAGGGTACGATAGGGGAAGAAGTTTTCAACTAAGGAAGTTAAAGAGCAAGAAAACAAGGATCCCAAAACCCTTTCCCCAACATTTGATATAACACTAACTGTCCAACCTAATAATTTTGAAATTAAAGAAAGAGGAATTAAGAGGCAAAGGTTGGAGGAGTGCCAGATGAAAACAAACCACCAGATTCTTAAGAAGGTTAAAAAGATACAACGAGAAATTCGGATGCTTCAAACCGATGTCAAGGAAATGAAAGAAGAAAACAAGAGTGTCTTTATTAGGATATGAAACTGGATCTGAGGAAAATAGATAGATAGAAGACTTTATATGTTATATGTGACTATTTTAATATATAAAATAATGATATGATGAAATATTTTGCTTATGATTATTCAATATCATGATATAGTATGAGTGAAACTATGTAACATAAAAATACTTGGCATGTAGTGAAAATGCCGCCAAGAAAAGATACTCAGTCCGTACGAAGAACTTCACGTATCGGGCAACCAAGAACTAGATTTGTAGAAGAAGAACCGCCAGTAGATACCGCCACAACTGAGGACGAGAGGATTTCTCGGATAGTAAGTCGACAGCTGGAAGCCGCAATACCTACATTGGTAACTCAGCTGCAGCAAGCTTTTAATGTTGAAAGAATGCCGTCTGGAGACAATGGACCAGCACACATTGATGAAATGGAGAACCATGAAGGGAAGCCATAATTGAAGCTAGAAAAGGATGTTCTTATAAGACTTTTATGTCTTGTAGACCCAAAGACTTTAATGGAAAGGGTGGAGCAGTACAAGCGTTACGTTGGCTGGAAGAAATGGAGTCGGTCTTAGATATCAGTCACTGCGCTGATAACTGTAAAACCAGATTTGCTTCACATTCGTCAAAGGGGAAGCACAATCATGGTGGAAGTTAGAAATCCAAACGAAAGGAAGAGAGGTCATGAACAAACTAAGCTGGGAAGAATTCAGGAAACTAGTAACAGAGAAATATTGTCCATATAATGAAATAGAGAAAATAGAAATAGAAGTTCTAGCACTAGAAATGAAAGGAGCTGCTTACCAGGAATATACTGATAGATATAATGAATTGTCTAGATTAGTACCACATTTAACAACTCCTGAAACAAAAAGGATAGGAAGATACATCTGGGGTTTAGTACCACAGCTAAGAGGAATTGCAATGCCAAAGACTTTCGAGGATGCTGTGGCTTTAGCAGGAAGTTTGACAGATGAGATGATTAGGAACGGATCGTTAACTACAATCAAGATATGAGAGAAGAGGAAATGGAACAACAACACAGGAAGGAATTCTGGGGGAAACTGGAACAAGAAAGTCAACCGAAACCCAGAAAGAAATTATATAAGGATCGTGCAGGAAGAGAGACCACGAACAGAAAGTCAACCTTGGTGCAACACCTGCAAAAGGCATCATGTTGGGAGATGTATGTTTGTAATATGTTATAATTGCAAAAAGAAGGGGCATACCTCTAGAGAATGTAAAGAGCCTACAAATTCCAAACCAATATGCTACCAGCGTGGAAAAGAAGACCATCTACACAATAGATACCCGAAACTGAAAGGAAAAGCTTCCAATAATTTCAATAATGCACATGGTCGAGCATTTGTACTTCAAGCTGTAGAAGCAAGACAAGAACCAGAAGTGGTGACGGGTACGTTCCTTATTAATAATCAATACGCAACTGTATTATTTGATACGGGAGCAACCCGGAGTTTTGTTTCAAACCATTTCAAACCTCTACTTGGACTAATAGCAGAGAAACTGAAAAATAATTATACAATAGAATTAGCTGATGGAAACATGATAGCAGTTGATGAAATTATTCCTAGTTGTATTCTAAACTTAGAGGATCATTGCTTTAGCATAGATTTGATTCCTCTTGAATTAGGGGGTTTTGATATTGTAGTAGGTATGGATTGGTTAAGTAAGAATCAGGCAGAAATCATTTGTGGAAAACGAATGATCAAGATATCTCTAATTAAGGATAACAGAATCCTTGTCATACACGGCGAGAAACCTAGAGGTCCTGTTAGAATAATTTCTTGTATGAAGGCTCAGAAATATTTGAAAAAGAAATGTTTAGCATTTCTGACCCACATAGTTGATACCAAATCAGTCAAAAAGAAACTTGGAAGACGTACCTGTTGTTAGAGAATATCCAAAGGTATTTCTTGATGAATTACCAGGATTGCCGCCCACGCGTCAAGTAGAATTCAAAATAGAACTAGTACCAGGAACAGCGCCAATTGCAAAATCTACGTATCGATTAGCACCATCAGAAATGAAGGAATTAATGAATCAATTACAAGAGTTGTTAAATAAAGGATTTATACGACCTAGCGTTTCACCATGGGGAGCTCTAGTCTTGTTCGTGAAGAAGAAAGATGGATCCTTTAGAATGTGCATTGACTATAGAGAACTTAATAAAGTAACAATTAAAAATAGGTACCCTCTCTCTCGAATTGATGACCTGTTTGATCAATTGCAAGGATCGAGTTACTTTTCAAAAATTGACCTGAGATCAGGATATCATCAGTTAAGGGTACAAGAAGAGGATATACCTAAAACCGCATTTAGAACGTGGTATGGTCATTATGAGTTCCTTGTAATGCCATTTGGGTTAACTAATGCACCAGCTGTGTTTATGGATTTAATGAATAGAGTGTGTAAACCTTACTTGGATAAATTTGTCATAGTCTTTATAGATGACATCTTAATCTATTCAAAAAGTAAGGAAGAACATGAGAAGCATTTAAGGCTAACTTTAGAGTTACTTCAGAAGGAGGAATTGTACGCCAAATTCTCAAAATGTGAATTTTGGAAACGAGAGGTACAATTCTTAGGACATGTGGTTAATTAGAATGGAATTCAGGTCGATCCAGCAAAGATTGATGCAATCAAGAAATGGGAAGCTCCAAAAACAACAACTGAAATACGTCAATTTTTAGGTTTGGTGGGTTATTATAGGAGATTTATAGAAAATTTATCCCGAGTAGCCCAACCATTAACAGAGTTGACTCAGAAAGATAAGCCATATGTTTGGGGAGAAAAACAGAACACTGCATTTGAGACTTTGAAACATAAATTATGTAGTGCTCCTATTTTAGCTTTACCAGAAGGCACTGATGATTTTGTAGTATACTGCGACGCATCACATCAAGGATATGGATGTGTTTTAATGCAACAAAGTAAAGTAATTGCATACGCATCTCGACAACTCAGAGGAAGTGAAAGAAATTATACTACTCATGATTTAGAACTAGGAGTAGTGGTATTTGCATTTAAGATTTAGAGATATTATCTGTATGGAACCAAATGCATAATTTACACGGATCATAAGAGTTTGCAACATATATTTGATCAAAAAATGTTGAATATGAGACAAAGAAGATGGGTAGAATTACTAAGTGATTATGATTGTGAAATCAAGTATCACCCAGGTAAAGCCAATGTAGTGGCAGATGCTTTAAGTAGGAAGAAAAGAACCAAGCCATTACGAGTTCATGCTATGAGAATGGAGTTACATTCAGAATTAATAAGTCAAATTCGAAATGCTCAACAGAAAGATGAAAGGAGAAGTGTAGTGGAAAAGAATGAACCAATAGAAGTTATGTCAGATGAAATCTTGAGATCTAAAGGAAGAATTTGGATTCCTGACAATAACATACTTAAAGAGAGCATTCTGAGTGAGGCACACAGATCAAGATATTTAGTACATCCAGGGAATAATAAGATGTACAAGGACCTGAGAAACCAGTATTGGTGGCCAGGAATGAAGAAATCAGTTGCACAATTTGTAGAAAGATGTGATACATGTTCAAGAGTTAAAGCTGAATATCAGAAACCCTTTGGACAACTGCAACAACCAGAAATCCCTGAATGGAAATAGGACCAGATTACTATGGACTTTGTGACTAGACTACCCAGAACCTCAAGTGGATACGACACAATTTGGGTTATAGTTGATAGATTGCCTAAATCAGCTCATTTCTTACCAATAAGGGAAGACTTCAAAATGGAGAAGTTAGCTAGGATTTACATGAAAGAAATCGTATCTAGACATGGAATACCAATCTCAATTATATCCGACAGAGATAGCCGATTTACTTCAAGGTTTTGGCAGACTCTACAAAAAGCATTAGGAACTCAAATAAAAATGAGTACAGTATATCATCCATAAACTGATGGACAGAGTGAGAAAACAATCCAGACATTGGAAGATATGTTGCGAGCTTGTGCATTAGATTTTGGTGGTAATTGGGATATACACTTACCTTTGATAGAATTTTCATACAATAGTTACCATGCTAGTATAGGGGTAGCTCCATTTGAAGTTTTGTATGGAAGAAAGTGTAGATCACCTTTATGTTGGAATAAGGTGGGAGATAGACAACTTACAGGCCCAGAATTAATACAGGAAACGTCTGATAAAATCTTTGAAATCAAGGACAGATTGAAGGCAGCACGCTATAGACAGAAAAGTTATGCTGATAGAAGAAGAAAGCCGTTAGAATTTCAAACCGGGGACAAAGTATATTTAAAGGTATCACCTTCAAAGGGAATTATCAGATTTGGGAAAAGGAACAAGATAAACCCTAGATATGTTGGTCCTTTCAAAGTAACTGATAGGATTGGCCCTGTAGCATATAAGCTAGACTTACCTCTAGAATTAAGTGGAGTACATAACACCTTCCATGTATCTAACTTGAAGAAATGTCTGAATAATAAGGCAATAAAGATATCAATAAAGGAAGTCAAAATAGATAAGAAACTTAATTTTGTGGAAGAACCAGTAGCAATCATGGATAGAGAAGTAAAGAGATTAAAGAGAAGTAAGATTCCAATAGTGAAGGTCAAATGGAATTCAAAACAAAGACCTGAATTTACATGGGAACAGGAAGATGAAATCCAAAGAAAATATCCATACCTATTTGAGGTTAAACTGAATGAAAAGGACAGTTATAAAGACAAACTTCCCATGTCGTAAAGATTACAACTTAAACCTTTAACCAAATATGTGTCTAAAATGCAGGTATACAAGATTCGTTACGTGTGCATGTAGGTATACATTTGTGATATTTGTAAAATGTTAAGAATGTTAAATAATAAGATTATGTGATTAGTTATTTGAATTACATATTTCTCATTTAACCGGTAGTAAGTAAAGATTACAACTTAAACCTTTAACCAAAACATCAACTTAACATCTTAATCATTTATTAAGACATGAACCAACGTAAATTAGTAAGTTTAAACACTACATTGAAACTAAACTAACAACTAAGAGTGTCATTAACTTAGATTAAAGTAATGATCTTTTCCTTTACCCTTCGGCCGATGACTTTAGCTACAACATCATCATCCAACTTCACACTAGTTATTCATCTAAGTTTGACACTTAACACATCTAATCTTTGGACACCTAACAATCTATAAATACACCTCATCTAAGCTAATGATAGACTCTTAAACCATCATATCTCTCGGCCGACTTCCATGCATTATCACCTACTTAAAAACACTAAGCTTCCCTCTAACTTGCCACAAAACCTACCCTACACAAACACCTCATCAAGAATAATCATTACTAGCCCTTGTTGTCACCCTCTCGGCCGATCCATGTATCATCATCATCTCATTCTCTTGGCTTATAACATCACCGCAACCATCAACCAAAGGAACCACAAGCACCATCCACTCTCGGCTCCCTTTTGTCTCTCGGTTTCTAACATCAACACAACCATTACTTCCTACATCCTTCAAACTCTTGGGTATTTGAACATTCCAACCTTCATCAAGCCATTTTCATATTGTTCATCATTCCACTTCCTAAAACATCACCAAAACTGCCACACACACCTTGAAGCTCTTGGTTTTACCTCATCAAAGATATCAAGTTGTAAACATCAATTGCTTGGAAGTCGTTTCTCAAGAACAAGAACACCTTGGAGCCTAAGAAGTTGGAAGCTATCTTCAATCATTCTAAGCTTTTCTTTCATCCATTTACAAGGTGTTTGATTCTTATTAACCATGTTAAAAACAATGGATTATACATGTGTTACACATATGTATAACACATACATATGAAACTAGTTGATGTACATGAACATCAAACAAATCCCAAAATCTCTTGATTATTTATCAACTTCTGTAATGAAGAGTATTAAGACTGAAGAAAATTGTGGAGACTCATGATAATTGAAATTTTGAAATTAAAATAAAGATTTCTCTTGAAAAATTAAAGCAAAATAAGTTAAAATACTAAATGACTGTAATTGTGGGAATAAAAATAAGAAAAATTTCTAAAAATAATAATCTGGAAATTTTGGGATATTAATACTTGATATATGAATTTATATGATTTATTCCTTAAAAATAAAGGAAAAATACTTAATAAAATATTTAAGGTGATAAAAATCTGGAAATATTTTATATTAATCCCTATATTATGTTAGAATTTCAGAATAAATTTCATGATTTAATTCGTTACAATAATTAATTTACGTATTTTTGAAAATATAATCTAAAAAAAATCTAAATAAATAGTTCAAAAGTATGAAACATTCTGAAGAATTTATGAGAGTATTTATATAATATTTATGACATTCTGTAAAAATTTCATAATTTATAGAAGTCCGTAGCTCATTTTGCTATGTCATGAGAATATTGTTAAATTTTTAGAAAAATGATTTTTTAGAATTATTTATTTAAATTATTTGGGTAATATACTGGAAGTTAGATTTGATCTTGGGTAAATTGTGATGAATTTTTGACTGATTACTCAAATTATAGCTTAATTGTTCTAATTTGAAGTGCTAAAAATTTTAAGGAAAAAATTAATTTATTTCTAACTATGAATTAATTTTTATAGGATTTTGCTGGAAATAAGGTGAGTTTCATAGCCCCGTTTTTACATCTACTATTTTGGGGGGGAAATCATACTATTTTTGGTTAATGCAATTGTTAAATAAGTTATTTTAAGATATACTGTCATTATATCGTAAGTTGCAACCACTAATTCGGATGAGGAACCGTCAGATAACGTAGGTAGCGCTACTTAGGAAATATTTCCTACATCAACAAGATGAGTGTTGTGATGCTATATTATCTGATTCTGTGATTTGTATTTGTGACAGTTATGAATCATCTGGCATATAAGTAGGTTTGGTTGCATTCTTATTTATGTTGCATCAATATATATATATATATATATATATATATATATATATATATATATATATATATATATATATATATATATTTTGTAAGTCATTAAACCTATGTTCTCACCAACATTATATTGAGAGTTTTGAGTATGCTTTTTCGGGAAATCAAAGTGACTAACAGTATTCTACTTGCCTTTGATATGTATGATGGTTGGTACGAGGCTATTGGAAAAGTATGTATGAAAGTAACCATGAATGTGTATGATCTCAGCATAATAGTGAACGCGCATATCCACTATTATTGAAGATTAGAATCGGTTACTGCTATTATGTAGTAGTTACTGTTAACATGTAATAGGGTTACAATAGAAATGTAAAAGTCATTATATTAACAAGTTTTGTTTATGTAAATTTCTGTATGTAACCCAAAATATATTATAAATATGGTAGTCATATTATGTTTAAATACTTGTTGATATTTGTGTTTTCTGTAATCAATGTGTTTCGAACTAATAAGTCACATCAAGCATTTCACGCTTTCGTCGGTATGTGACATCTATAATATTTGATTTTCATTAAAAATAGTAACAAAGAGTTCCTAAACTAAAAATTTAAAAAGACTCATGATAATTAAGATTTTTGAAATAAGAAATAAAGATTGATTCTTGAAAAATTAAGTAAAAAGAGTTAAATAAATAAATGAATGTGATTGTGAGAATAAAAATAATAAATTTATCAGAAATTATTAAAAATAATAATCTGGAAATTTTGGGAAATTATTATTTGTTATATTAATTTATATGATTTATTTAAGAAAAGTAGAAGAAAATGCTTAATAAAATATTTAAAGGTGATAAAAATCTGGAAAAATTTGGAAAAATTTTATATTGATCTCTACATTAAGTTAGATTTTCAGAATGAATTTCATGATTTAATTTGTTAAAATGTTAAAGTTATGGATTTTTGAGAATATAATATAAGAAAATCAGATTAAATAGTTAAACAGTATGAAAAATCATGAAAAATTTACGAGAGACTTTAAATATATATAAATTTCTTTAAAAATTTTAGTATTTTTAGAGAACTGTAGACCATTCTGTTATTTTATGAAAATATTACAAAAATTCTAGAAAAATGATTTTTAATAATTATTTGCTGAAATTATTTGTATGAAAATCGGAAATTTAGATCTTACCTTTGATGAATTTTGATGAATTTTTTAGTTATTGTTATAATTATGTCTTATTTGTTATAATTTGAAGTGCTGAAAATTTTAAAGAAATAAAATTATTTATTTCTAACCTATAAATTAATTTTTATAGGATATTGCTGGAATTAAGGTGAGTTTCATAGCCTCATTTTTACATCTACAATTTTTTGGGGGAAAAGCATACTGTTTTTTGGTTTGATGCAAATTTTAAATAAGATATTTTTGAGATATACTGTCATTATGCCGTAAGGTGCAACCATTAATTCGGATGATGAACCGTCTAATAATATAGGTAGCGCTACTTAGGAAATATTTCCTGTAACAACAGGATGAGTGTTGTGATGCTATATCATCTGATTTTGTGATTTGTACTATGACAGTTATAAATCACCTGGTATATAAGTAGGTTTGGTTGTAGTCTTATTTATGTTACATCAAAATATTTTGTTTAGTCATTAAATCTATGTTCTCACCAACATTACGTTGACAGTTTTGAGTATGCTTTTTCAGGTAAATAAAAATGACTTATAGCATTGTGCTTTCGTTTGATGTGTATAATGGTTGGTATGAAGCTATCGGAAAGATGTGTGTGAAAGTAACCGTGAATCTGAATGATCTCAGCATATCAATGGACGCGCATATCCACTATTACTGAAGATTAGAAGCGGTTACTATTATTATGTAATAGGGTTACAATAGATTTTGTAAAAGTCAATATGTTGACAAATTTTGTATATGTATACTCTGTATGTAACCCGATAATATCTATGAATGAATGACTTAATGTTATGTTTAAATACTTGATGGAGATTGTGTGTATCTGTAATCAATGAGTTTCAAACCGATAAGTCACATCAAGCATTTCACGCTTCCGCCGGGATGTGACAATATAATATATAAAAAATAATGACAAAAATAACATATTGTGTTATTTTCAATGCTATGAGTTTTGATAAATACATTAGTGAAAGTATATTATTATATATTTATAATTGTAAAACACAATGATAGGTAACAACTTTATATAATCCTAGAACAATGACAATAATAACACAAAATGATCTAAAACGTAAAATACAATGACAAATACATGTAACAAATGATGTAAAATATATGATACAATAAACTGATACATTTGACACAATTACCAAATACCCTATTATTGAAAACAATAGAATAACACTTATCAAGCCCACAAATCTTCCTTATACGTTTTAGATTAATTACCTTTTTTACTATAACCCTACCCTAATTATATAAACCCAAATCAAACATTCTGCAATTCTATGTACTAATAACTAAATCTTTAGAACATTTGATTCACAAAACAAAACTTTATTTGATTTACAAATTATGTTGGTTGATTTTCGTTTACTTTTTCAAAATCCTTAGAACACTTGATTCACAAAACAAAACTTAACATTCAATCATAAACCTACAACATCATAAAACATTACTTATTAAAATAACAAAACAGTGAATTTATAAATTATTATTATGCATACAATATTCAATAGATTAGTTATTAGCAATTTAGTATACAAATAACAGTTTAACAATTTATAAATTATAATGCTAAGTATTAAAATAATCAAACAAAACTATAATGCTAATTATTAAAAATTAAAATAATCAAACAAAAGTACAAAACAATCAAATTAAAGGATTAAATGTGAAAAACGGTTTTAAAGGCCGTAAATAATAAATAAAAAATGTCTTATCCTTCCTCATTCCCTTTCCCACTTCCCTTAGCCGAACTCCCAACTCTTTTCCCGTTTATTCAAAACAATGAAACATTATTATTACGGAACCGACTTACCAACACCATTCCTTGCAAAATTCCGATTCCAACTTGCCGAATGTTGTAACGCCCGAAACTTTGTCACATAAAATAAAAAGAAAAGAAAGTATCCTGAAGAAAACTAAAAGAAGCCAAAGATGAGGGGTGTTTTGTGTAAAAGTACACAAAAGTCAAAAAGTGCACTTTATATGGGCATGGCCGCCCATATCACCCTGCTGTTGCTGATTGTTCGACCAAACAAAAGAAAAGAAGCTGAAAGTTGGGTTTTTCTCTCGGTTGTGAAGAAGTGAAGGCTGAAAATCTTAAAGGTGAGCGTGTTTTGGGCTAATTGGTTCGGTTTCTTTGGGGATTTCACCCTTAAAACCGATTTTCATGTGTTCTTTGTGTTTTGGTGTTTGTTTTTGCTTGTTTAGGTGCTTGAACTCGTGTGCAAGCAGGTTCGGTAGAGTTTTACTTGTTTACTACACTAGGTGAGTTCTAGACCCCATTTTATATGTGTTTTAAACTAACTTTGGTGCTGAAAATGCATTTTAAAGGATTTTCAGACTTGTACTTATGTACCCGTATGATTATGTATGTTTATGCTTATGTTCAATACGTGTTTATGTGTTGGGTATGCTTAGAATGTTATGTTTAAGCTTAGAATAGGTGCCAATGTAGGTTTGACATGGTTTAGATTTGAAAAAGTTACACAACAGGTGGCCATGCGCCCAAACAGGGCCCATGCGCCTGGCTTTTCACTTAGAAAACACCTAAGTACAGGCCATACGCCCAAACAGGGCCCAAGAGCCTGAAAAATTGCCTTAGAAAATTATGTGGGGCTCATACGCCCCAATAGTGCCCATGCACCCCGAGGTTTTGCCTGAAATTACTAAGTATAGGCTCATACGCCTAAATAGTGTCATGCACCTAAATAGTGTCATGTGCCCAACCCTTGTTTAGGCGCCTAAGTGCTAGTCCATGCGCGTGAACAGTTCATGCGCCCAGAATGTAAGTTGAAATGCCCATGTAGGGTTCATGCACCCAAATAGTGTTAATGCGCCTAAACAGGGCTCATGCGCCTGCATAGTGCCAATGCGCCTAAAATACTTAGAAAATTTTCTGGAATTTTGGGAAATCAGAATTTTAGGGTTTGACTTGGTGCTATTATTTGATTATTTTATTTATGTTTTGGACTGTTCTTGTGTTCCTATTTATTATATTATTATGTGACTTTACGTGGTGTGATTTATCCGTATACGTAAAGTATTATCATTAAAGAAAGTGGAAAGATTAATGATAATGAGAAGTGGAACATAAAGAACGGAAGAAAGTATTGCAAGCAAATTCACATGAGGTCCACAACCATTAGGTTGTTAGCTCAACTGTGTGCGGTTTAGCTAACCCGTTGGATGCACACAGGGTCAATCTTTGAGATTGAGGGGACCTTTGTTGCTGCCCCGGTACTTGAGTCAGCTTCGTGCACCAGTTTGGGGTCTATTTGTAGACCTCGGCCCAGTACCAGTTTTGTGCGTATTAATCGGGGGCATAGCACATTGGCCCGGATTAAGTGAAAGATTAAAATAAAGGTTCGAATGAACGATGATGGAATGGTAAAAGAAGATAATGGATATTATCTTAACTGTATGCATGATGTGTGATCGCGTACGAAAGAAAAGTATCTTATTTAAAAAAAACAGATATTTTCATATACAAATATTTCAAGGAATTTTAACATTTTAAAACTAGAGCTCACTCAACAACGCTGACTTTTATGCATTTTCAGTTGGCAGGTAGATTGCTGAGGATGGCACTCAGGGAGGCTACTCGTCGGGGCTAGACTGGCATCCGTTCACGCATACTAATATTGTTGTTTTGTAATGCAATTAATATGATCTTTTATAACTATTTACAATTAACAATGTATTGCCAAAACCTAAACTTAAACTGAGAATAGGACGAATGGAGCGATGCCAGCCCGAGTAGCTACGTGCCATCAGGTAATTCTTTTCTTAATGTTAACCGGTATTATGTGCGTGTGCTATTTGATTTATGTGCCTTTAGTAGATTTGAATACTGATGCAGTCAGGATAGGAAATGCTTGGGGGATGAAGAGTAAAGTAAGTGGCTAATCATAACTGGCCACTGTAATTAGGGACTTACTATACTTAACATAAACTAAGCTATTACCTTGAATGACCATGTTGGTGTTTGAATCTTATAGTGTTAGAGGATGGCTGGAGGTAGATCATCTAAGGCTTCTAGAGGTGGAGCACAGGGTGGACGTGCTGGTAGACCACGGGCCGCGAAGAACAAGACAAGGACAACAAAGACGGCTCCTGGTGAGCCTGGATTTCATCACCCGGAGGGCGGTGATGAGAGTGCCAATCTGAGGGCCTCAGTGAAAGAGGTAGTGGTGGAGGAGGTTCACCAAGTCATGCAGACGATCCTACCGTCTGTCGTGACTGAGGTGATCCGGGCCGTAAGGGAGGATGAGAGGAAAGAAAAGGAGGAAGAGAGAAGGGCTGTTGCTGGGAGAAGAGAGAATGAGGGAGATCATGATGATAAGGAGGAGATGAATACTGAAAGGGGAGCCTCCAGTGATGAAGAAGATGTAGAGGTGCGGGAAACTTCGAGGGGATGCAGCTATGGGGCTTTCCAACGGTGTAAACCCCTTACTTTTGACGAAAATGGTAACGCTGCTGCTGCCCACCGCTGGATAAGGGAGATGGAGGCAGTATTGAAGATCAGTGAGTGTCGGGAGGACCATAAATTGAAGTTCGCCACTCACTCGTTAGTTGACTCGGCACTATGTTGGTGGGACAATCTTGTCCAAGCCGAGGGTGACAGGGCCATCGAGAGAATGAGATGGGGAGAGCTGAAGAAGTTGGTGATTGAGGAATTCTGTTCTCACCGAGAACTCAATAAGATAGAAAGGGAGTTCTTACAGCTGGAGGCGGGAACTATGACCCACCAGCAATACACCACCAAGTTTAACGAAATGGCAAGGTTGGTGCCGGACCAGGTTACGCCGGTATCGAGGAAGATCAATCGGTACGTTCACGAACTACCGGTTGACGTCCGCAGACACTTGATCGCTGCCCAACCGATTACTTTTAGGTCGGCAGTGGATCTGGCGGGAATGTTGTATGATGAAAGGGAAGTAGCGGTGGTTAAGGTGAAGAAGGCAGATGGATGTGATAAGAGTTGGAGAGGTAAGCGGTTTGGGCGTGGCGGTTACACCCCAAACAACAAGAAGAGGAGGATGGATGATCGACGGGTGGTGTCATCAAGCCCAGGGTTGAGGAAGTGCGACCGATGTGGTAAGGAGCACACTGGTGATTGTATGAGGGGAGTGACTATGTGCTTCAAGTGTGGGAAGCCCGGTCATATAGAAAAAGATTGTGGAGTGCCGAAATGCTTCAACTGTGTCAGGACTGGCCACAGGAGCTATGAGTGCAAGAAGCCGAGAGCTGAGAGCTCTAGGGCCAAGAAGGGGACCGAAGAAGGAGGACAGAGGGCGAGTGCTAGAGCCTTCACGATGACCCGAGAAGAGGCCCGGGTAGACCCAAACGTCGTGTCAGGTATGTTTCTAGTAAACCAAACTTGTGCCTTTGTATTATTTGATTCTGGTGCTATTAGGAGTTTCATTTCTGCTACTTTCTGTGCTAAGTTGCCTGTTAGTAGTAGGAATATTGACGAACCATTTGATGTAGAAACTGCTATTGGTAAGTCAACCAGAATTTCTAATATGATTGAGGATTATGACATAGAGTTAGAAGGCCATAGGTTTGCTGCTAAACTATATGTGATGCCCCTAGGAGGATTCGATGTAGTACTAGTGATGGACTGGTTAGCAACCTATGAGGAAAACATTGTGTGTCGCAAGAAGATGATTTGATTAACTACGCCCGATGGAAGTTCGGTGACGGTTCACGGTGACCGCGTTACGATGGTTCCTAAGGTGATCTCGATGGCAGTGGCAGAAAAGTGCATGAGACGCGGTTGTAATGCCTACCTAGCATACGTAAAGGATGTGGACGCGTCAATACCACCACTGTCTGAAATTCCAGTTGTGTGTGACTTCCCGGACGTGTTCCCAGAAGATCTACCAGGAGTGCCACCGGACCGCGAGATCGAGTTTCAGATCGATTTAATACCCAGTACACAGCCCGTAGCCAAGGCACCGTATCGATTAGCTCTGACAGAGATGAAGGAACTTATGGTTCAACTACAGGAGTTGATGGACAAGGATTCATCTGACCGAGCATCTCTCCCTTGGGTGCTCCGGTCTTGTTTGTAAAGAAGAAAGACGGTAGTATGAGGATGTGCATAGACTACCGGGAGCTAAACAAGTTGACGGTGAAGAATCGATATCCCTTGCCAGAATAGATGACTTGTTCGACCAGCTCCAAGGTGCCAGTTGGTTCTTAAGGATAGATCTCCGATCTGGCTACCATCAATTTAAGGTTAAGGAGCAAGACATTCCTAAGACAGCCTTTCTCACGCGTTATGGACACTACGAGTTCCTCGTTATGTCTTTCGGTCTGACTAACGCGCCAGCTGCCTTTATGGACCTAATGAATCGAGTGTGTCGGCCAATGTTGGATAAATCAGTGATTGTGTTTATTGATGAAATCCTAATTTACTCAAAGAACGAAAAAGAACATGCCGACCACATACTCAAAGTGTTGGAGACACTTAGAAGGGAGAAGCTATATGCTAAATTCTCTAAGTGTGCTTCTTGGTTGCGCGAAGTTCAATTTTTGGGTCACGTGGTGAATTCTGAAGGAATCATGGTGGACCCGGTGAAGGTTGAGGCGGTAATGCAATGGAAGTCTCCAAAGACGCCATCCGAGATTCGCAGTTTCTTGGGTTTGGCGGGCTACTACAGAAGGTTTATCCAAGATTTTTCCAAGATAGCCTCACCTTTGACCAAGTTGACTCGCAAAGATGTGAAGTATGTGTGCGGACGGGAACAAGAGGATGCTTTTGAAGAGTTAAAGGCAAGATTGACTCAAGCTCCTGTCTTGACGTTGCCCGAGGGGAGCGAGGATTTGGTGGTCTATTCAGATGCTTCCTATTAGGGATTGGGTTACGTGCTAATGCAACGTGGGAAAGTAATAGCATAACCATCCCGTCAATTGAAGACCCATGAGACTAACTACCCCACTCATGACTTAGAGCTAGCAGCCGTGGTCTTTGCCTTAAAGATTTGGAGGCACTACTTGTATGGGGCGAAGTGCACTATCTTCACAGACCACAAGAGCTTAAAGTATTTCTTTGAACAGAAGGATCTCAATATGAGGCAAAGGAGGTGGTTAGAATTAATCAAGGACTATGACTGCGAGATCCATTACCACCCGGGCAAGGCCAACGTAGTAGCCGACACCCTTAGCCGAAATGAGAGACCCGAGCCGATTCGGGTGAAGGCGTATCAGTTGGTGATGACCTCGGACGTGATGACACAGGTCAAAGAATTTCAAAGTGAGGCATTGAAAGAAGATCGCCTTAACTCTGAAAGGATGAGAGGTCTGGTCACAGAGTTGGGAGAGAATACCCATGGAGTTAGAATCTGCTTCGCGCGGATATGGATTCCCCGATATGGAGATCTACGGGGGTGAATTCTAGACGAAGCTCATAAGACTCGATACTCCATTCATCCCGGTGCTACCAAGATGTATCAAGACATGAAGAAAGATTTCTGGTGGCCGGGAATGAAGCGCGATGTAGTGGAGTATGTGAGTAAGTGCCTTACTTGCTTGCAAGTGAAGGTAGAACACCAGAAGCCATACGAGAAGATCCAGCCATGGGATATACCCGAGTGGAAGTGGGAGCACATCACCATGGACTTCATCATAAAGTTACCCCGTACTGAGAGGGGGTACGATACCATATGGGTGATAGTTGATCGTCTGACAAAGAGTGCTCACTTCCTAACGATCTGCGAGACATATTCCTCTGAGAGACTGGCGGATCTGTTCATTAAGGTAGATTGTAGCTCGTCATGGTGTGCCGGTGTCTATTGTTTCGGACCATGACACCCGGTTCACGTCGAAGTTTTGGAAAAGGTTCCATGATGCGATGGGGACGAGGCTACATATTAGCACGGCTTACCATCGCCAGACAGATGGTCAGTCCGAAAGGACAATTCAGACGCTCGAGGATATGCTCCGAGCATGCGTGATCGACTTTGGAGGAAGTTGGGATGATCACCTACCGTTAGCAGAGTTCTCATACAACAACAGTTATCATGCCAGTATTGGTATGCCACCATACGAGATGTTATACTGTAGAAGGTGTAGAACGCCCGTATGTTGGGGAGATATCGGGCAGAAGGAATTGGGAAGTATCGAGTTGATCGAGGCTACGACAGAAAAGCTAGAAAAGATCAAAGCCTTTATGAAGGCTGCCAAAGATAGGAAGAAGTCGTATGCCGATAAACGACGTAGACCGATTGAATTCAACGTAGGTCATAAAGTTATGTTGAAGGTCTCACCTTGGAAGGGAATTATTCGATTCAGAAAGAGAGGCAAGCTAAGCCCAAGATACATAGGGCTTTTTCGAATCATCGCGCGAGTAGGAGAGGTAGCCTATCGCTTAGATTTGCCTGATGAGTTAAGTGGAATTCATCCAACTTTCCATGTGTCTCATCTGAGAAAGTGCTTAGCCGATGAAGACATGATTGTACCACTGGAAGATATCGAAGTGGATGAACGGCTTAACTATGTAGAGCAACCAGTGGCAATCATCGACAGGAAGGAGAAGAGACTGAGAAATAAAGTGGTTCCGCTTATACGGGTGCAGTGGAACACCGAAAGGGTTCCGAGTCTACGTGGGAGGCAGAGGAAGAGATGAGACAGCATTACCCATAGTTATTCGAAGATTGATAGGTTTCGGGGACGAAACCTCTTTAAGGGGGGTAGACTTGTAACGCCCGAAATTTTGTCACATAAAATAAAAAGAAAAGAAAGTATCTTGAAGAAAACTAAAAGAAGCCAAAGATGAGGGGTTTTTTGTGTAAAAGTACACAAAAGTCAAAAAGTGCACTTTATATGGGCATGGCCGCCCATATCACCCTGCTGTTGCTCATTGTTCCACCAAACAAAAGAAAAGAAGCTGAAAGTTGGGTTTTTCTCTCGGTTGTGAAGAAGTGAAGGCTGAAAATCTTCAAGGTGAGCGTGTTTTGTGCTAATTGGTTCGGTTTCTTTGGGGATTTCACCCTTAAAACTAATTTTCATGTGTTCTTTGTGTTTTGGTGTTTGTTTTTGCTTGTTTAGGTGCTTGAACTCATGTGCAAGCAGGTTCGGTGGAGTTTTACTTGTTTGCTGCACTAGGTGAGTTCTAGACCCCGTTTTATATGTGTTTTAAACTAACTTTGGGGCTGAAAATACATTTTAAAGGATTTTCAAACTTGTACTTATGTACCCGTATGATTTTGTATGTTTATGCTTATGTTCAATACATGTTTATGTGTTGGGTATGCTTAGAATGTTATGTTTGAGCTTAGAATAGGTGCCAATGTAGGTTTGACATGGTTTAGATTCGAAAAAGTTACACAACAGGTGGTCATGCGCCCAAACAGGGCCCATGCGCCTGGATTTTCACTTAGAAAACACCTAAGTACAGGTCATGCGCCCAAACAGGGCCTATGCGCCTGGAAAATCGCCTTAGAAAATTATGTGGGGCTCATGCGCCCCAATAGTGCCCATGCGCCCGAGGTTTTGCCTGAAATTACTAAGTATAGGCTCGTGCGCCTAAATAGTGTCATGCGCCCAACCCTTGTACAGGCGCCTAAGTGCTAGTCCATGGGCCTGAACAGTTCATGCGCCCAGAATGTAAGTTGAAATGCCCATATAGGGTTCATGCGCTCAAATAGTGTTAATGCACCTGCATAGTGCCCATGCGCCTAAAATACTTAAAAAAATTTCTGGAATTTTGGGAAATCAGAATTTTAGGGTTTGACCCTGGTTTGATTTGGTGCTATTATTTGATTATTTTATTTATGTTTTGGGCTGTTCTTATGTTCCTATTTATTATATTATTATGTGACTTTACGTAGTATGATTTATCCGTATACGTAAAGTATTATCATTAAAGAAAGTGGAAAGATTAATGATAATAAGAAGTGGAATATAAAGAATGGAAGAAAGTCTTGCAAGTAAATTCACATAAGGTCCACAACCATTAGGTTGTTAGCTCAACTGTGTGCGGTTTAGCTAACCCATTGGATGCACACAGGGTCAATCTTTGTGATTGAGGGGACCTTTGTCGCTGTCCCGGTACTGAAGTCAGCTTCGTGCACCAGTTTGGGGTCTATTTGTAGACCTCGGCCCAGTACCAGTTTTGTGCGCATTAATCGGGGGCATAGCACATTGGTCCGGATTAAGTGAAAGATTAAAATAAAGGTTCGAATGAACGATGATGGAAATGGTAAAAGAAGATAATGGATATTATCTTAACTGTACATATGATGTGTGATCGCGTACGAAAGAAAAGTATATTATTTAAAAAAAAGATATTTTCATATACAAATCTTTCAAGGAATTTTAACATTTTAAAACTAGAGCTCACTCAGCAACGCTGACTTTTATGCATTTTCAGTTGGCAAGTAGATTGCTGAGGATGACACTTGGGGAGGCTACTCATCGGGGTTAGACTGGCATCCGTTCACGTATACTAATATTGTTGTTTTGTAATGCAATTAATATGATCTTTTGTAACTATTAACAATTAATAATGTATTGCTTAGCAACAGTATTTACTAATGAAGTGAATGGCTTTTGATATTAATTCCGCTGCATTGATCTATTAACTATGGAATATTTTTATATATATATTATGCTATGATTGATCAACTGTGAGGTCTTCGGGAACAGAGCATTACAAATGTGAATTGAGACCTAGGTTTTGGAACTGCCAAAAGTCAAAGGGTGTGTCGAATGCCTTCAGTGCTCCACCTCTCCTATTGAAGTGTGGAGTGCCGATCTGACGGAAGTGACAAGCTGCAACGTTTGGTATACAATGCCAGGATGATTTTTTATATTATTTTAATTTAATGAGTTATGGGTATTTACCTATTGGGTAATAACTTGATGAGCTAAATCTATAAGTTTAATGGTACAAAATGATTTTAATATAAGTTTATATTAGTTATTTTTGTTATAACTTATCGGTTAATATTTGTAAAACTTTCAAACATTATATTTTTAGGGTCATTGGTAATAAAAGTTACAGTGGGGGTCGTCGTCAAAATTTATTAGGGTCATTGTCAAAATTTCTTGGGGGTCGGTTGGCAATATAACATATACACCGCTACTAAAAAAAATTTCATGGGGGTCGGGTGAACCCCGACCACAATAGTTGGGTCCGCCAATGCTTAGAAACCTTCAATAGTTCCTCTTTTTTTATCTCTCCATTCCCGTATTCATCACAATGGTGGTAACTGAAAGATAAATTCACCATAGGTAGGATGCTCCTAGTCCCTGGTGAACTCATCCCCAATGAATTCTTTGGGTTCTGTTTCCATCCATATCAATGATTCCTCAAGATCTTGGATCCACTAATGGAGTCATTAGATCTCGTGTTGTAACTCGATGCCTCAAACTCGTCATTAGAGTCCTTTGATCTCAAAATCCTTTGGGTCGGCACTGGCTCTTACACTGCCTTGGTCGGCGATTCTGCGGGTAGGACGTCAGTTGTCCCCGAGCACGTGAGTCGGGACCATCTCTATCGTCGTCTCGGTTGATGATTTTACAAACACAAGAGTAATCGCTATCACGTCGAGCCATTTGAAAAACCATAAGCTCTGATAGCAAATGATGCGAAATCAGAAGCAATTAAATGACTCGAAAATCTAATAATAATCAAAGGATGATATATTGAACCAAATGTTCCAAAAACAAAGGTTGTTTAATTCAAAATCAACTAACAAAATTAATAATAAACGTTCATCAATTCCTAATTTTTATACTAAATCCTAACATCTTAAAGACCATGATAAACTAAATAA
Organism: Flaveria sonorensis; assembly: GCA_025506505.1. Lineage (NCBI taxonomy): Eukaryota > Viridiplantae > Streptophyta > Magnoliopsida > Asterales > Asteraceae > Flaveria > Flaveria sonorensis. The sequence goes on along the minus strand of CM046425.1, from coordinate 11,573,767 downwards.
ATAAACTAAAAGCTAAACGTTCAGAATTTAAACTTGTGGACAATCCTGCATCAACCATCATCGGCTACAAGTCCTCCGACAACGTGTAAGTTGCTTGTCGCCCGGAATCTGCAAATCGATCGGTTGGTGAGCAAATGACCCTCGGCCACCGTCTTCACCTCGTAACCAGCCTCTTCACTCAAGTTGTTGCCACCGCTACACCTCATTCTGGTTACCTTAAGAACTCGCTCTGATCGCTAGAACTTGCAAGTCGATGAAACATCTATTGCAGCGTCTTCGACATAAGGATTTTCTTCACCAACATGTTAATCTGTAATGTAACCAACATCAAATGTTGCCATTAAATTACTTAAATCTCTTCTTCACTGGCCGACCACCACCAGATCCGTTAGAAACACAACCAGCGACCATATCTGTTGAAGATGGTGTCGGAGGTGGAGGAGATCAAGTGTAGAAGATGAAGTGATATGTTTGAGTTTGTGGCCCCAATACTTGTTTATTGGAATAACATTTTATTTTATTTTTCCTTTTAAATAGAAAGGTGTTTTAATCATTTGAAAATATTTAACGTCCATCCAACCTAGTGATGAAATGTGTTACGTAGGGATGAACATTTAGTATCCAGTACCCGTACCCAACTGGTACCGAAAATATGAATAAGATACCCCTACCAGTACTTGATTTTCTTATATTTCGGGATCGGTACTGATCGGTACCGGTACTTTACCCAAAAGTCACGTATAGTCCCGCTAGTACCCGAACACGAATAGGTTATTTTGAAATTTGTATTTTATTTTGTAATACTTTTCACCCTATCAACTAATATTCTGTTTTAACTTTTAAGGGTAATTATAATTATTTTTTTAATATTATTCTACTTACTTCACTATAATGTTAAGAGATACACTATTTATGATTTTAATAGAAATGAATGTTGGACTAGTGTGTGGACGGAGTTAACAGGAAATGAGTAAAGTAAAAAAAAAAACTATCATTTTATGTGAATGTTTTTTTGATATATTATTTTTGTTTAGTTATTATAAACTTTTAGAGGTATCGGGTACCAAACATATACTGGGTAACGGGTACAAAAACAGATACTGGATACCGTAACCAAACATGCACCATGTAGCAAGCCTAAAAAATAATGTTGCGGAGGTAATGGGTACCAAAGAGGTACTAGGTACCGAAATACCGGTACCGTACCGGTACCGGTACCTATACCCATATACCAAATTCGGTACCGGTACCGGTACTCGTTTTTTATAAGATTCGGGACTGGGTACTTTCGGTAACGTTACCGGTTCGGTACAGGTACGGTACCGAGCTCATCCCTAGTGCTACGTTTTTCCAAACTTTTCAACTAAAGATGCAATGTTTCATTCGTAAAGACAAAAAGAAAATTTAAATAAAGTTTAGGTATCATCGGGGCCATTTACTCTAAAAAAATAGGATAGGGTTATACTAAAAATAATACTTAATATAAAAGGCCTAAGAAGGATTGTGGGCTTGACAAGTGTCGTTATATTGTTTTAAAGATAACACAATAATACATTGTGTTATTTTGTTATTATTTTTAATATATTAGATTAATTAATTATTAATTTATTATTGTATTTTACATATTAAAGATAAACAACAATGTTATTCCATTATTATATATATTTTTAAAATTCATCATTTTAGTAAAAAACGTAATAGTATTCAAAATTAACACAATAACCAACGAAAAGACACAATAAACTGTAATAAAGACACAATGACGAGATATGAGCTTAAAAACTATGACAGCCTACATATATCCCACACCGGCCGTGGACAGGAGAGATTCCTGGTTTATAAGGAATGTCCGGTCTCTAATATCATCAACGCGTTTTGTGCGTATTGAGAACTCCACAGTTAAGCGTGCTCAGATGGCAGCAATTTAGGGATGGGTGAGCTCTCTGGAAAGTTTTCACCTGGGCAACCAAAAGCAAATCCGTGAGCTCCTCGTGGGCAAAGCGGACAATATTGGTGGTGTGAGAGGCCGGGTGTTACAAAAACGTTAATTTTTTTTATCTTTTTATATAACAATACTGTACTCGTTTTAAATAAAAAACACTCGTTTTTATTGTGTAATTTTTATAAAAAAATAATATCATATATAAAAGTCATGAACGTTTAAAAAAATGGGAGAACTTACAAAAAGTAAACAAAAGTCCTTATTATTAAAATAACACTCTAATAAACTTTTCCATACAATTTAATCTCAACCATTTATTAAAAAAGTGGATGGTTAAGATAACTTTTTATAATTTTTAGTTTTACAAGTCTTTCTATTTGAATTTTTCTCAAAAAAATATGGACAGATACATAATATAAAACAAATTTAAAAATCTAAAGATAACAATTGTGTTGAAGATAATAATATATATATAAAAAAAACATAACCCACCTCTATTGGAGATAAACCAAACTTCTAAGATAATCACACAGGTTAAGGATGGCGGCTGGAGATTGGATATGGGTCAAGTTAAACGCATAGTTATCAGGATGTTTTAAATTAGCATTAATAAATATGGAGTTTTACATATATGCCCTTACTAAGACTTAAAATTATATATTTTCTCAACTCCTAAAATTAATTACATATTTCTTTTCTTAATAAATTACCTATTTATCCTTTTTTAATTTTCAATACATACAATAAAAACTCACGTATTCTAAAACCCATGTATCTTTACTCAAACCCTAAACGACGGCTCTGTTTTGCGGCTGCTTCTTTGCAATTGGGTGAAAATAAACCTTCTTCTAAGTTAATATTAAATTGGTACCATGTGTAAAACAATATCTGAAGATTTTGTTTGATTTTTTTTTGGTTTAATGCATTGCGTTAATAGTATTTGTATTTTTTTATCAAAATTACTTGTTGCTATGTATTTTTAAATAATCTTTAATTCTTGTTTTTCCTGTTTAGCAAGAAAAAAGTTTAGAGTTTTATGTCTTTTTATGTAACTTTATAAACAATTTTGTTTTTTTTTATTTTGGTCTATCCAAATTAGGTTGATTTACGATAAAAGATTATTTTCAACGTCAAGTCTCAACAAGTAAAAGTGAAAAAACGTGCAAAAAACCCAGCATCTCAATATTCTATTCAACGTCAAGCCTCAACAAGTAAAAGTGGACGAAGAAAGACATATGATCATGAAAATAATTAGTCAAAGAGGAGCAATTTATTTTTTGGTATTTTTTTTTTTGTAATTATTCAAAACTTTAGGTTTCTTAAGTCACAATGTCTCAAAAGAGGTTTTTTTTGGAGCAATTGACTTTTTGGAATTTTAATTATGAAAAGGTTATCGGCTCATATTTATATAGTTTTTAGTTTCATCCTTTAGTTTGTTGCATAAGAAGTTTTTTTGTTCATATTCGATCAACTTTTAGTTTCACTCTTTAGTTTTTTTGAATTATAAAAAAAGTGTCAACTAAACCAAGAACCTTTTGATAAAATAAGTTCATCTGGTAAAAAAAATCATCTTCTCATCTTCTAGTATTAGCATGAGTGCAAAAATAAGTGAAATATGTAAATAGTCAAATAGAGGTCTTGAGGAAATATGTTATTCATTATCTTATAAAGAGAAAATATGTAAATAATTATTCAATAAGTTCACTAAGTGTAAAATAGTAAATCAATAAGTTTATTTTAGTGAAATATACAAATATGTAATATATATATTTTAGGAAGGAGAAATATGTAATTAAATTTTTAACTTTGGGAATATATAATAAAAGATCTTAATAAGGGGAAATATATAAATGCCCCTAATAAATATAAGTTGGTGTTAAAGTTTAATTAAGTTCTTTTATATGAGTCATTATCTGTTTTCTAGTTGTAGTAGTATATAAACAGGTTCTAAGGTCGTGAATAAATCAATTTGAGTTTTCTTCATATTATGATTCATAATATTTGTTTACTGACTGCTCCAAGAACGAACAACCTAAAGTACAATGATAAGTTGTAAACTCTAAAGATAACAACCTAAAGTACTATGTTGGTACACTAAGCACCATGGACCGGTTACTTGGAACAATCTCACCTGCGCGATAAGTTGTAAACTCTAAAGATAACAACCTAAACTATTTGTTGTTATAGAACTATCACACTTAATACTTTCTGCAAGTAATTAAATAAATGGCCTGAACTCTCTTAACATTTTTACTAATTTCGTGCATTACATAAAGGAAACAAACAATGAAATAACTGACCACTAACTTGGACTTAGAAAGATACGCCCACTACTTGATACATAAAAGGTTGACCAAATAGAAAATACTATGCATGTGTTCCATGTGGAGACACTTCCATGCAAACTCCCAAACAAACTATTACGACCAGCTATTTGAATTACACCAAAGTATTGCAGATCTTGGTTACTAATCAAATTTTTGTCAAAGAGTCGAAATGCACATTTGGTGTTTAACATGTGGCTTATATATTTGGGTCATCTCGTATCAGAAACTAGGGTGGAAGTTGACCCATCAAAAATCACAACTATATTGGAATGGCATGTTCCTAAAAATGCCCAAGGAATTCCTTGGTTTCTTGGGTTAGCGTGTTGTTACTGGAAATTCATTTGAAATTTGGAACAATTGCTGCCCCACTGACCCGACTATTGATTAAGGATGATTTGATATAGGATGACGAAAGGAGTGAGCCTTTATCTAGTTGAAAACTCTAGCGACCACTCCCCCAATACTAAAGTTGCCTGATTTGTCTAGTTCGTTTTTTATTGATTGTGTTGTTTGGGGGGTGGGTATAGGTGCCATTTGATGCAAGATAACAGACCGGTGTCCTTGTTTAGCAAGGCACTTAATGGTTTCCTCATCACATATGAGAAAGAGATGTTGGCGGTAGTAAAGGTGGTGGAGAAATGGTGCCAGTAAGGCACTTCTTTTATTGTTCGATCTGATCATAATGCTGAGATCTCGTGGGATCAAAACATACATATTCATATTGATCGTGGATAATTTTGAAGAGAAGAGCATAAGAGAAACTTTCTATATACATTCATACTAGCATTTGTTAGAAATTATTTAATTATATGGCCCGGTGACTATTTAATTAATTAGTTTAATTATCATGTTTTAATAATTAACCAATTGCCCTTATTGATAAGTTAATGCAATTATCAACTTATTGATAATTGAACTTTAGTTCCTCTATGGAAATTATCTTTATGGACAATATTACCCTTATGAATAACTATAAATAGAAGGTTTATGATTCTAATTCTTCTTTATGTCCAATTAATCAATCAAATACATACATAATGTTTTTCTCATCAACATAGAGACAGTATGAAGAACACCAAAATAAAGAAATCTCCATAATAATTTGGGCATTCAAAGGAGATTGGAGAATTTCTACATACGATTGCATCATCAAGAACATGATCGAATCTTTTAACAAGTAAGTTTTATTTTTATAAATCTTGTTTATGTTGAAATTAATTAACAGCATTCTCATTAGTATATTGATCAGGGTTTACAAATCAGGGAGATGGTATTTATATGTGTTGAAGGTGGGTACCCGAACTCCAACAAGCGGGTCAATTAACATCCAACAACTATCTTGACCGCCAATACTTGGGTTATAAGAATAATACAAATTTAATAATAGTACTTCGGTTTATTCTAAATTAAACTATCTTTCTCTCCTCTAATTTTGATTTATCCATTCATGTATTTACGATCTTCTTTCTTCACATGGTATTGTTGTTGTCTTATTTTCTTCGTTCTTGTTGTTGATCTTTTCTTGAAGTTTAATAATTCATTCTATTTCTAGGCTGCAACTTTTGATATCCATTACCATATCAAAAGTTATGTCGTATTTTTTCGTGTCATAAAAGTTATGTCGTAGTTTCCAAAATTTGTAGAAAAAATGACACGCATTTTTGCGTGTCATCTTTATCCGTCATATTTTAAAATGCGCGTCTGGATTAATTTTCAATTCCCCCACTTCGAACATATAATATCCTTCCCAATTATACTACAATTTCAAACGCAAAACCTCTAACCGGTCAGATTACCCATTCTCTTGTTTCTAGGGCTTCTTAAGGCACCGTAAATGGAAGCAACAACACCTAAAGATCTGATGATCGGAGATTACAACGAGGAGAATCTTTTCTGATGACTATCCTCGACGGTAGCAGCTACCGGCTCAATCATCTCGACTTCCCACCAAGCGTCATAGATATTCAATCGACTGTATTAGCTGAATTCGCGTATTTCTATTTATCTGTTCAATGACGCTGGTGTTGAGCCGATTTCACAATGGAACGCCATATCTGCCTTCGAGGTATATACTTTTTATGATGTTGTTAGGGTCTGTTACGATGTCTTCTTTAATGTCTCTTCGTTTTTTATTTTGATTGCTAAAGTGGATTTCGTGTTGGGTTTTTATTTGCTAAGCTTGATCTATTGAAGCCTAATTTCCAGTGAATGTAGAGCCAAATGACTATGGGAGGAGGATGGCAACTATTGGATGTTTAGGTTAGTTTTGGTGGTGGTGATGTTTATAGGTATTGTGTTTCATAATACCTTTTTTAATGCAAGGGAATTTTGAGTATGAGTTTTGGGGTTTTTATTTTTATGCCTAGGGGATAAATTAAGGATTTTTATTAGATTGAACTTTAGACAATTGATCAACTGTTTTTTTTTTTTTTTTTTTTATGTTTAGGGGATAAATTAGGGATTTTTATTGGATTGAATTTTAGGCAATTGATCAATTGTTTGGATATAGATGGTATCTTTCAATTTGGCAGCAAGAAGACAAGGAGATGTTGTGCCAAACACTGAGATGCTAGAAGGGCCTCAATTGGTGCCGCTTCTAATATGTTTCAGTTTGATTATAGACCAATCAATTAGGTCTGCAATAGATTGGATTAGAAGAAAACCCAGGTAAAAAAGGATTACTAGGAAACTAAGCTAATAAAACATAATAATTACAAAACATAGTTGTGCAATATTATTAGAAAAACCCAAAACATAATTAGTAATGAATTCATGAAAGTTGGTCACGAGATTTAATAATTCATGGTTTAATAATTCCTCGTTCTTTTTACAACTAATATTATTATTCGATTTTGAAAGTATCTTAGAAACAGTGGCGGACACAGTAATTTTTTTATGGGGTTGCCCGGGTTGGCTTATTTCTTTGAGGACCCATTAGCAATAGTAAAAATAAACTTTTTAAGTATGATTCGGGTTGGGTCGTTTCTGATCGGGTCGTTTCTGATCGGGTCTGGTCACATGGTAAGATAAAGTGAAGTTAAATATCAAAATAACATAACAAAAGTATTTTAATAGTTATCAAATTTCATAAGATATATAAAATATATCTACAGTTGTTCTCTACGAGTTTTAAGAAGTCTTAGGAGATGAAGATTCAAATTTTCTTTTGAAAAACTTTTTCATATTTCTAAAATTATTAATTAAAACCCAAATCAAACAATAAATATTTAATTATATAAATCCAAATCAGCCGTTCAAAAAAAAATCCAAATCAAATAACAAATTTAATTATATGAGAAAGATTAAAATACAAGGTGCTCTAAAATTAAAACGTATAAGAATTAATGTCAATTATTCATCTCTTTAATCAATATTTGAGATCATTTGTAAGAAAAAAATTGATAGAGGTGTATATTTTATATACACTTTTGCTGATTTTTTATCAGTTCCCTCAATTTTTTAAACGTTCATAACTTTTATGTACGATATTATTTTTTTATAAAAATTAAACCATAAAAACAAGTGTTTTTTATCTTTAAAATAAGTACAGTATTGTTATATAAAATTTTTATGTTTTTAAGCTTATATCTCGTTATTGTGTCTTTTAGTGCAGTTTATTATGTATTTTTGTTATTCATTGTGTTATTCTAAATACTAATGTGTTTGTCTAAAATGATGAATTTTAAAGAAAGTATAATGATAGAATAACATTGTTATGTATATCAAATAAGTAAAACAAATAGTAAATTAACAACTAATTAATTTAATACATTAAGAACAATAACAAAATAACGCAATATCTTATGTGTTTTTAATCATCATTGTGTAATCTTGAATACTAAGAGTTTTAAAAAACTATATTAGTAAAATAATATTATTATGTATTTTTAAATGTAAAACACAATGATAAATAACAACAAGTTTATATATGTGACGACCCTAAAAAATTAAGGTTATGTAACTTTATACTAAGATTATATGAATTAATCTTATTGTTGTATGTGTGCTTTAAATAAATTAAAAATATTATTATGTGATTAGTTATTTGAGTTATATACTCCTCATTTAATGTATAGTAAAGTAAGAGTACAACTTAACATCTTAATCGTTATTAAGACATAAACTAACATACGTTAGAGAATTTTAACATCACAATAACACAACCATACACTAATTATCTTTCTTAATTTGACACTTATCCTAATGTGACATCTTCACAACCTATAAACACACCTCTTTTCCCCTCGGTTACCATGCATAGTCACCAAACCTTAAAACACCAATCAACCTTCTAAGTGTGCCACTTAATCACCCTACCTTAACACCTCATCCTAAGTCATAATTTCCTATGTAGTGGTGGCAAATTCTCAACATTCTTGGTGTCACACTCTCGGATGATTAAGGATATACAACCGCCACCACATTCATAAAACAACACCTCAATCACACGGTTCACAAACATCATCCTTAAAGTAACACTAAGCACATTTCATGGGTTGACATTTAACTCACCAAAATTTCATAAGGATACCTAACTACATCACACCAACACCTAATGATATTTACGGCCATTAACCCTAGCATCATTAACCTAAGACATTTTGTAATCAACCCGTAATTACCCTTAAGCATTACCCTCGGCCGAAACATGTGTTGTCACCATTTGAGGGACACTAATCAAACCCTTAAGATGACACATAACCACCTCATTATGAGATGATATGTGGCAAGTTTTAAAGGTACCTTAGTGTACCTTCGACCGAACCCACCAAGCCCCCCCCCCCCCGTAATAACCGTAGACACTAAGCATTTCCCTTTGCATGGACACTCCACATCTAAACATCATTGCCAAGAGGATTAGGTGTCACTATGTGACTAATCCATATGTAAACAACCACCGCCATCTCCTCTATGTTCTCGGCTGAATCAAGCACCATAACACTCGGTTCATATGTATCATTATGAAGCTTAGGACATTAAGCACTCTCTTAATGTGCCACATATCCATCATCATTACTAGTAAGATGTGGAAATCTCTAAGACCATGTTAGTGTAACCTTCGGCCGACCCTCATGATCACCATAACACTAAGATCATTTCACCTCATGACACCTCATCTAAATGAATATCATTACTAAGTGATGTTGCGGCAAACTCTCGGTTAAGGCATAGGTGAACCGCCACAAGCACACTCCTTTCATTGACACATCAACAAATAAGCATCATTACTAAGGATTATGTGTCAAGTTCTTAGCTAAACCGCCACCTCCACACCTTCAAACCATCGGCTATTTGAAGCTCCAGAAAAATTGTAACAACTTTCCTTTTTACACCTTCAAAACACTATCATATTCTCTTCAAAGTTCTCTCAAACACAAAACTTACACACCGCCTCAAGAACCTTGACCTTCTCGGCTTTCATCTCATCCTTTTGAAGTCTTTAAAACATCAAGAACAAAGACACATTGGAACCAAGAAGTTGAAAGACATCTCTAACTATTTTCAGCCTTTTCTCTCAATCCATTTACAAGGTTTTAATCTCTACAAACTATCTTGTAACAAGAGGTTACACATATGTTATAAATACGTATAACACATACGTATGTAACTAGTTTGATAAATATAAACATCAAAACTATTTCCAAACATCTATAATATTTGATTTTCATTAAAAACAGTAACAAAGAGTTCTTAAACTAAAAATTTAAAAAGACTCATGATAATTAAGATTTTTGAAAATAAGAAATAAAGATTGATTCTTGAAAAATTAAGTAAAATGAGTTAAATAAATAAATGAATATGATTGTGGGAATAAAAATAATAAAGTTATCAGAAATTATTAAAAACAATAATCTGGAAATTTTGGGAAATTATTATTTGTTATATTAATTTATATGATTTATTTAAGAAAAGTAGAAGAAAATGCATAATAAAATATTTAAAGGAGATAAAAATCTGGAAAACTTTTATATTGATCTCTACATTAAGTTTGATTTTCAGAATGAATTTCATGATTTAATTTGTTAAAATAATAAAGTTATGGATTTTTTAGAATATAATCTGAAGAAAATCAGATTAAATAGTTAAACAGTGTGAAAAATCATGAAACACTTATGAGAGACTTTAAATATTGTATATAACTTTCTTTAAAAATTTTAGTATTTTTAGAGAACTGTAGACCATTCTGTTATTTTATGAAAATATTTCAAAAATTCTAGAAAAACGATTTTTAATAACTATTTGCTGAAATTATTTGTATGATAATCTGAAAGAGGTGCCATTTGATGCAAGATAACAGACCGGTGTCCTTCTTTAGCGAGGCACTTAACGGTTTCCACATCACATATTAGAAAGAGATGTTGGCGGTAGTAAAGGTGGTGAAGAAATGGTACCAGTAAGACACTTCTTTTATTGTTCGATCTGATCATAATGCTGAGATCTCGTGGGATCAAAACATACATATTCATATTGATCATGGATAATTTTGAAGAGAAGAGCATAAGAGAAACTTTCTATATACATTCATACTAGCATTTGTTAGAAATTATTTAATTATATGGCCCGGTGACTATTTAATTAATTAGTTTAATTATCACGTTTTAATAATTAACCAATGGCCCTTATTGATAAGTTAATGCAATTATCAACTTATTGATAATTGCACTTTAGTCCCTCTATGAAAATTATCTTTATGGACAATATTACCCTTATGAATAACTATAAATAGAAGGTTTATGATTCTAATTCTTCTTTATGTCCAATTAATCAATCAAATACATACATAATGTTTTTCTCATCAACATAGAGACGGTATGAAGAACACCATAATAAAGAAATCTCCATAATAATTTGGGCATTCAAAGGAGATTGGAGAATTTCTACCTACGATTGCATCATCAAGAACATGATCGAATCTTCTAACAAGTAAGTTTTATTTTTATAAATCTTGTTTATGTTGAAATTAACTAACAGCATTCTCATTAGTATATTGATCAAGGTTTACAAATCAGGGAGATGGTATTTATATGTGTTGAAGGTGGGTACCGGAACTCCAACAAGCAGGTCAATTAACCGCCAACAACTATCTTAACTACCAATACTTGAGTTATAAGAATAATACAAATTTAATAATAGTACTTCGGTTTATTCTAAATTAAACTTTCTTTCTCTCCTCTAATTTTGATTTATCCTTTCATGTATTTACGATCGTCTTTCTTCATATGGTATTGTTGTTGTCTTATTTTCTTCGTTCTTGTTGTTGATCTTTTCTTGAAGTTTAATAATTCTTTCTATTTCTAGGCTGCAACTTTTGATATCCATTACCATATCAAAAGTTATGTCGTATTTTTGCGTGTCATAAAAGTTATGTCGTAGTTTTCAAAATTTGTAGAAAAAATGACACGCATTTTTGCATGTCATCTTTATCCGTCATATTTTAAAATGCGCGTCCGGATTAATTTTCAATTCCCCCACTTCGAAAATATAATATCCCACCTAATTATACTACAATTTCAAACGCAAAACCTCTAACCGGTCAGATTACCCATTCTCTTGTTTCTAGGGCTTCTTAAGGCACCGTAAATGGAAGCAACAACACCTAAAGATCTGATGATCGGAGATTACAACGAGGAGAATCTTTTCTGATGACTATCCTAGACGGTAGCAGCTACCGGCTCAATCATCTCGACTTCCCACCAAGCGTCATAGATATTCAATCGATTGTATTAGCTGAATTCGAGTATTTCTATTTATCTGTTCAATGACGCTGGTGTTGAGCCGATTTTACAACGGAACGCCATATCTGCCTTCGAGGTATATACTTTTTATGATGTTGTTAGGGTCTGTTACGATGTCTTCTTTAATGTCTCTTCGTTTTTTATTTTGATTGCTAAAGTGGATTTCGTGTTGGGTTTTTATTTGCTAAGCTTGATCGATTGAAGCCCTAATTTCCAGTGAATGTAGAGCCAAATGACTATGCGAGGAGGATGGCAACTATTGGATGTTTAGGTTAGTTTTGGTGGTGGTGATGTTTATAGGTATTGTGTTTCCTAATACCTTTTTTAATGCAAGGGAATTTTGAGTATGAGTTTTGGGGTTTTTATTTTTATGCCTAGGGGATAAATTAAGGATTTTTATTGGATTGAACTTTAGACAATTGATCAACTGTTTTTTTTTTTTTTATGTTTAGGGGATAAATTAGGGATTTTTATTGGATTGAATATTAGGCAATTGATCAATTGTTTGGATATAGATGGTATCTTTCAATTTGGCAGCAAGAAGACAAGGAGATGTTGTGCCAAACACTGAGCTGCTAGAAGGGCCTCAATTGGTGCCACTTCTAATCTGTTTCAGTTTGATTATAGACCAATCAATTAGGTCTGCAATAGATTGGAGTAGAAGAAAACCCAGGTAAAAAAGGATTACTAGGAAACTAAGCTAATAAAACATAATAATTACAAAACATAATTGTGCAATATTATTAGAAAAACCCAAAACATAATTGGTAATGAATTCATGAAAACATTTGCGGAATCGTAATAATTTATAATTTAAATGGTGCAAAACACGCGCAACTCAAGTAAACGTAATTTGTAATAGCATTGTTTGATCATCTAAACAATCCAGTGATGTATGAAATATGAGATACTCCTAGCTAGGCACACCTTATGAACCAGAAAAAAACATGCTAAAGTGTCAACACAGTGTTGGTGAGTTCACAGGTTTTGATAAACTATTATATAATCGAAAGTAGATCCAGTAAACAAAATAATATCAGTAGATAGCTAGTCTACATAACAAGTTACATAGTGTATGAAGTTCGCAACCAAAGCTGACAATGTAAATGTACGCCTCGGCTGTGGCTACCAGACCACAACAACAGGAATTAGGTAAATTAAACACCCGTTTGACGTGCAGTCGTGCTAGCGCGACTAGCCCGGGTGGGGTTTGTCAAACCCAATAGATGTACTCATAATTATCTTGCTAAAGTATATAAATTAACTGTTCGAAAGTGAGGAATTAAATTGGTACAATACTAATAAGCATGTGATAATACAGTAATACTGATTAAATGAATGAATGTTTAAAATGAACATGTTTCTTTTCTTCAAAAATAATATAAGTAAAGTGAGGCCGTAAACTCACCTTATGACCACAGTGTTACAATAATGCAAGCACAAGTAGATAGGTTAACGATCAACCTGATTGCACATTTAATATTTAATTAAAATATATTAACTTAAATTAATTGAACTATAAGGTTTCGCGATCGCAGCTCGATTATAACACAGGTCGTCGATTGATCCCCACTCACAAGCAACACACTCAAACACGACCCACACAAATATAATGCAAACCGACTCGTACATAAAGCATATGTGGTTTTACACACCACCTAGTATATGCACATATATAACACATTTATGGGATCTATTATATGACTCACTCAAAGTAAATATGCTATATATATGCATATACTCTATATAATAAACACACACAATCTACCATATCTTATGCACACACAATTCATGCACCCACACACCCAAATACCTATATTAACAAGGCACACGCAACCCAAACCAAACCTCAAAGACCCTTGACTAGAACCCAACACAGTAAACCACATCCCCCATAAACAACCCCATGCATAATACACTCCAACCGAACCCAGAACATCATCACCATGCATTTTCGAAAGAGCACTCACACACAAGTCGAAATATATACCTACATACATGCATAAGAAGACCCATACGGAACAGTCCATTCATAACGAATACACACCCACATTCATGATTAAGCTCAACCATCAAAGCTCAAGAACACCACCCAATCCGACATTCAACGCACACAGTCACAAACCAACCGACCACCCAAGAACCCCAATGAAAACACACACTACTTGCTCACCCAAGCAGCACTAACCACGAATCATAAGCAGATACACACATACTCTAACCCTAAAGTGAACCAAGCACCCACACCACCATACCGAGACCCATAACACACAACCGTAACCCAAACAAGCAAAGCCCTAACACACCAACCCAACCGAACCCATTATCATTAAAATAATGACCGAGGAACAAGCCGCAACACATCGAAACAACAAACATAAAGTAAACATACCAAACCGCTAACGGGGAGGTGATAAAACTTATACGAAAGAGAACGTCGGTCAATCGGGAAAGTACACGATTATGGTGGAAGAAGCTTTCGTCGGAGGGCTGCCGTGAAGGATTCCTCGCGTCCGGTGAAGCTTGCAAATGGCAGTTGGTAACTAGGGTTGAGGGAGACGGCAGTAATAGTAGTGTTATCGGATGTGAATTGCGAAAGGGGGAACGATGATTGTTATACTGATTCATGTTCTATGAAATAACACTTAAGTCCCCTCAAGTTAATGGAATGCCATTTATGGCCCCTTAAGTTAATAGGGTTAACTTAAACCCATATACTTAATTTAATTTAATTATATAACGAAGTTAAATAATTAATTATAAATTACGAAAGAACATTGAAGTAACGGAAGATGGGTTAACCTGAAAAACATGGGGTGTCACATGCTCATTACTTCAAAAGATTACTTTTTGCTAATCTTGTTTTTACTTTGTTCCACGGATCTTCATTCTTGTATCGCCAAGCAAGTCTCTTTTCTATAAACGCCACATAGGTCGAATTTGCCACATGTGACATATTTGTCACGTATATCTTACTTGCTTACTACTTTCTATAAACCACAAGGTTTGATTGGGCTTGCTAGAAACTACATTGGTTTGAATTCTTTCTACTTTGCCACACTTAACTTTCTTGCTTGCTTGTAACGTAGGACTAAACTTGTTACTTGAAGCATGATGGTTTCTTATTGCTTGATACATGCTCCCAACCAACTTACTAATCAAATTTTCTTTGCTTCTACCTAACTTGCTAATCAGGATTTTATGCTCTAACCTACTTGCTAATTAAGTTTAATGTGCCCATGCCCGACTTGCTAGTCTGGTTTTTATGAATTAACTTGCTATACTCAAGCAACCAAGAATGGTTGGAGTTACTTGCTATACTCAACAAGTCACGAAGTCACGGATTTACTTCCTACTGTTTTACAACGAACCACAATAGGGCTCAAAGTGTTTTCCTTATTGCTGCTTGAATTGTTATGATTCGATTTCACTTCTAGTTTTCTTAAGTTGGAATCATTTTATTTGAATTTACGCAAGAATACCTTCTTGCGTAATAATTCCACATTTGAGTAATAATTACATCTCTACGTGATTAATTCTTACACTGTAACACCCCGGATTTTTTTAAAAAAAAGAGAAAAAGGAAAGTATCTAGAAAGAAAAGATAATGGTCACAAGTGGATGGGCTAAAGTGGTAAAAGGACAAAAGTCTATTATTTTAATAATAAAAGAGGTATGGCCACCTCTTTAAAAGCAAATCTGCTTTTGGCTCTCGGCCAAAGCAGAAAGAAGAGGAAGCTTTCGAGTTTTTTTGAGAAGAAGAAGGAAGAAGAAGCTGCAAAAAGGGAGTTCAGTCTGCGGGGTTGGCTCGAAGGGAGTACAATCATTTAGATTGACTCGAAGGGAGTCTATTATTGACTTGAAGGGAGACCGATTCTTGGGAGCGATTCGAAGGGGATCCTTGTCACATACCCCGGTACTGTCGGTCTTCGGACATGAGTCGGGTATTGCATGAGTCAGGATCCAGATTAAAGTGAAAGATAATGATGAAAGTACGAAATGTACGAAATGAACGATGATGAAGTTAATAAATGTTATTATCGATGTGTACGTATGATGTGTGATCGCGTATGATTGCGAAGGTTATGATTTAAAGAAAGTAAAGTATTTTATTTATAAAACTAGAACTCACTCAGCGTCGCTGACTTTTTGTATGCATAATAGTTGGCAGGTATTTTGTTGATACTGAGGAGTTACAGGTATGGATGCATACGCTACTGGGAACGTTTTTAGTCTGGCATCCACATTTTGATATGATGTTGTAATCATATATGTAAACGATTTATGTAATGTAATGATATGTTTCAATTATAAATGAAAGTTTTTAAATTACACTGCAAATGTGATGTTTGCTTTAAATATTTTATGCGATGACGGTCCAGCTGTAAGCGTCTCGGGAACGGGGCCTTACAAGTTGGTATCATAGCTAAAGTTTAAGAGAATTGGGTAAATATTTTCAAAAACCAAATCTTAAACTGAGAATGGGACCAAAGGAAAGGGACGCCAGTCCTAGTAGCTAAATGCCTGGAGGTAAAAGTTTTACGTAAAAGGTTTTATGTAAGTTAATGTTAACCGGTATTATGTATGCATGTTTTATGGCTTGTGTGCTTTTGTGTAGATTTAGATACTGATGTAGTCAGGATAGGAAATACTTGGGGAGTGAAGGGTAAAGTAAGTGGCTAATCACAACTAGCCACTGTGATTGGGGACTTACTATACTTGACATAACTCGAGCTATTACCCTTATTGACCGTGTTGGTGTTTGAATCTTGTAGTGTTTAGATGGCTGGCGGTAGGTCTTCTGAGGCTTCGTGAGGTGGAGGTCGGGGTGGACGTGGTGTTAGGCCGCGTGCCACGAGGAGCAGGGCTAAGACTGCTGAAACGGCTACTGAAGAGCCAGAGTTTCATCACTAGGACGGTGAGGACGGAAGTGCTAATCTGAGAGCCTCAATGAAGAAGGCAGTAGCAGAGGAAGTCCATCAGGTCATGCAGACGATTCTGCCGACTGTAGTGACCGAGGTCATTAGAGCTGTGAAGGAGGATGAGAAGAAGGAGAGTGAGAAAAGAAAGACCGCTAGACGAGGAGGCGAGGAAGGAGGTTTAAGGGGAAGAGAGCAACCGGAGATAGATATGGTTGTCTCCAGTGATGATGAGGAGGATGAAGAAGCGGTGCAGGAGGCTATGAAGGGATATAGCTATGGAGCATTCCAAAGGTGTAGGCCCCCTACGTTTGATGGAAATAGGAGTGCAGGGGCCGTACAACGTTAGGTGAGGGGGATGGAGGCGGTACTTGAAATTAGCGAGTGCCGCGAGGATCAAAAGGTGAATTTTGCTACCCACTCGTTCGTGGATTCGGCCTTGTGCTGGTGGGACAACATTGTCAAGGTCGAGGGTACCAGGGCAGTCGGGAGGATGAGATGGAAGGAGCTGAAGAGGTTGGTGATTGAGGAGTTTTGTCCTCATAGAGAGCTCGACAAAGTTGAGAGAGAGTTCCTGCAGCTGGAGGCGGGAACGATGACACACCAGCAATACACCACAAAGTTCAACGAGATGGCAAGGCTGGTGCCAGATCAGGTGACGCCTGTGTCACGAAAGATCAAAAGGTATGTTCAAGGTCTACCGGCAGATATCCGCAGACATCTGATCACTGCCCGGCCATGTACGTTTAGGTCGGTGGTCGATCTGGCGGGGAGATTGTACGACGAGCGAGAGGTGATGGAAATAATGGATGAAGAGGAGGAGCGGGGCTATGTTAGGAGTGGAAACGAAAGGCGGGATAATGACAATGGTGGATTTGAGGCTAGTGGTAAGAAGGTGAGGATGGATGATCCAAGGATGTTAACAAGGGAAGCAAGGGCATGCAAGAAATGTGGGAAGGAGCATGCAGGAGAATGCAAGCGAGGATCGAATCTCTTCTTTCAATGTGGGAAGGAGGGTCACCTGGCTAGGGATTGTCATGCGATGAGATGTTACAGGTGTGGTGAGAGTGGGTAAAGGAGCAGAGACTGCACGAAGTCAAGGGCTGAGAGCTCCAGGACAAGGCAAGGGGTTCAAAATGAGGAGAACAAAGGACGGAGGTTAGAACATTTTCCCTTACCGGGAGGAGGCTAGAGCGGACTTCGACGCGATGTCAGGTATGTTTCTGGTAATTTAATTTGTGCCTTGTGCTTTGATTGTGGCACTAGTAGTAGTTTCGTTCCTGCTGCCTTTGTGTAAAGTTACACGTTAGGAGTAGGAAGATAGATTAGCCTTCGAGGTAGAAATTGCTATTGGTAAGTCCACTAGGTTACCTAATGCCCTAGAAGATTGCGCGATAGAATTGTGTGAGTGTGTGTTTCTTGCTAAGCCGTTCAGGACATACGTAGGTGGATAGACGTACATCTTCGGGTGAATTGGCTAGCAACCTATGAGGCAAACACCGAGTGTTGCAAAAAGGTGGTTTGATCAACCGCACCCGACAAGAGTTCGGTGCTGACCTACGGCGGTGGAGTAATGATGAAGGCCTCGTTTTAGAAAAAAAAGATTACCCGAATTAGAAAGTGAGTAAAGATAATACTGAGGTATAAAGGACCAATCTGAATTGTTGCTCAGGTAAGAGAAGTGGCATGTCAACTGGAGCTACCCGATGTGTTAAGTGGAGTTATCTGACATTCCATGTATCTCGTCTAAGAAAGTGCTCAACTGATGGGGATGGGATCGTGCCATTAGAGAATACTGGGAGTGATGAATGATTCAACAACGTGGAGCAACTGAGGGTCATTTATGATGGAAGGAAAGGAAAAGCTAAGGAGCTTGGTGCTTCCACTTGTGCAAGCACAGTGGAGCCCAGAAGGGGACTAAGCCTACGTGTAAGATCAAGGAAGGGGTGAGACAGCATTACCCATAACTGTTCGAGAAGCGACAAGTTTCGGGGACGAAACCTATATAAGGGAGGTGGACTTGTAACACCCCAACTTTTTTTAAAAAGAAGAGAAAAAGGAAAGTATCTAGAAAGAAAAGATAATGGACACAAGTGGAGGGGCTAAAGTGGTAAAAGGACAAAAGTCCTTTATTTTAATAATAAAAGAGGTATGGCCACCTCTTTAAAAGCAAATCTGTTTTGGCTCTCGGCCAAAGCAGAAAGAAGAGGAAGCTTTCGAGTTTTTTTAAGAAGAAGAAGGAAGAAGAAGCTGCAAAAAGGTTAGTTCTTGAGTTATGTTTGGTTTTAACTTAGTTTGCAGCTTGTAACCGAAGTTCTCGGTGTTTAGAGGTTGTGTTCGGGATTTTTGAAGCTGCTGTTGCAAGTGGGTTTCGGGTTGGAAGTGTTTTGTTCGAAGATCTGCTTCAAGGTGAGTTTCTAGACCCCTCTTTTACTGGTTTTCCAAGTTTTGGGGCTGTTATGCATACCAACTAAATCATTTTGAAGTAACCGAATGTTTATGCTTATTATTGTTCGACCGTGCCCTGTTGATGCTTGTTTTAGAGGTTGTTTTAAGGTTAGAGTTGTGGTTAGTATGTTTTAAGGGCCGTAATATGTTAGATCTGTGTTTGGGTAGTGTTAGAATAATTATTGGGTGTTTTGGGTAGTTAGAAATATTTTCATAATGTTCCCATACGCCTAACTAAATTGTGGTTAAGTGTTGATGCGCCCGAGTTCATGCGCCCAAACAGGGGACATGCGCCTGAACAGTGGCTCATGCGCCCAGAATATTGGTCATGAGCCTAAGTGTTGTTCATGCGCCCAAGGCCATGGGCCCAAAATAAGTGAAAATGTGACTAAGTGTTGGCCATGCGCCTACATAGTTCCCATGCGCCCAGAGTTGCCCATGCGCCTAAGTGTTGGAGCACCTGCATAGTTGAAAAGCGCCTGAACAGGGCCCGTGCGCCCAAATAGTGCTAATGCGCCCAGGCTGATTACACTTAAAATTTTATTGCTGATGCGCCTAGAATGTTTTAATGTGCCTTGTTTTAGACCTAGGGTTTTCTAAGGGCTTTAAGAGGTGGTTGTTTGAGATAGGTTCCTTGGTGATGTGGTGGCTTATGCTTGTTGTATGCTTGATGTTGTGATGTGGTTTATGTTGTGTGTGCAGTGTGTTATCTTTCTTCGTTAAACTATTTTCAAAACGTATGTATCATGTTATATTATACGTTATGTATGATGTATGACTTTTGGTGGTTTGATGTATGGTTGTGAATGAACGTAAAGTATTATGTAACGAAGTGAAAGATAACGATAATGAAAAGTGAAACGTAACGAATGAATGAAAGACTTGCAAGCAATGAGGTGAGCGACCATGTTGTCATAAAAGACTCGGATAGAGTGCAATCAGTGAGATTGCCTCGAAGGGAGTTCAATCCGCGGGGTTGGCTCGAAGGGAGTACAATCATTTAGATTGGCTCGAAGGGAGTCTATTATTGACTCAAAGGGAGATCGATTCTTGGGATCGACTCGAAGGGGATCCTTGTCGAGTACCCCGGTACTGTCGGTCTTCGGACATGAGTCGGGTATTGCATGAGACAGGATCCAGATTAAAGTGAAAGATAATGATGAAAGTACGAAATGTACGAAATGAATGATGATGAAGATAATAAATAT